>CM066328.1:7733862-7778862 GCA_033807585.1 Hydrophis major
GCTAGTCTAGTGAAGAGAAGGACCAGGGGAGACAGGAGAACAGCCTTCCAATATTTGAGGGGCTGGCACAGAGAGGAGGAAGGGGTCAAGCTATTTCCAAAGTACTTGAAGGCCAAACAAGGAATAATGGATGGAAACTGAACAAGGAGAGATTCAACCTAGAAATGAGAAATTTTCTGACAGAACAATCAACCAATGAAACATCTTCTCTTCAGAAGTTGTGGGAGCTTCATCCCTGGAGGCTTTCAAGAAGAGATTGGATAGCTAGTTGTCAGAAATATACGGTCTTCTGATTGGACAGGGGGTTGGACTAGATGACCTACAAAATCCCTTCCAACTCTGATTATCTGTTATCTGTTACCTACCAGGTGCCTTCCCAGCTCTGTTAATGTGTTAACCTATCCCGTAATTTAAGCACCGCTCAGTTTTGAAAACCCTGACATTTGCCGCCAAGTTCACAGAGCCAACAAGTCGAAGAAAAATAATCCAGGTGTTTAACAGGTTGGTTTTCCATAGGCTACTCATTCTCATGCTGGAAATGGAGAGGGTTTTTTGCCTGCAGCACCCCGTGATGGATACCAAAGTTCCCACAATTATCATAGCTGCGTGGAAAGCAGACACAAGACATTCCTCTTTTGCTAATAGACCTCGTTCCCACACACCCCTCTGTGTGTGTTTGTGTGTGTATCTGTGTGTGTGTGTCGTTATTCCTGTTGCCGAGAGAGCTGCACATCTTTTAACACCGGGCTGAGGATTTAATGAGCAATTTAGACTGGATGGGAGATGGAAGTTGCTGTCACTCTCCGTCAGGCCGAGGTCAAATTGACAACCTGCTTAATTGAGATAGGCCAGGTATTTTGGTCCGCCAAAGAGGTGTTTTCATCCAGAATCCTTGTGGGGGGGAGGCGACCTTCAAAAGGCAAAGATTTGGAGGGGGGGAAATCCTTGAGAAGATGGTCAATGCGAAATGAGGTTTCCAAGAGTGGTGGGATTCAAAAAAAAAATGACGACTGGTTTTGTGGGCGTGACTTGGTGGGCGTGGTGGAGCTTGGTGGGTTTGGCGTGCTTGGTGGGCGTGGTGTGGCTTGGTGGGCGTGGGCGTGGCTTGGTGGGCGTGGGTAGGGGAAGGTTACTGCAACATCTCCATTCGCTCCTCACCCCACTAACCTGCTTTCCAGCTCCGTTCTCCTGTGCAGGTGCAACCAAAGGAGACCCATCCGATCAGCTGGGATTCAATGGGAGGCAGAGAAGAGATGGGGGCAGGGCCAGTCAGGGGTGGGATTTGACGGTTCTCTGAATGACTCAAAATTTCCGCTACCGGTTCTCAAGAACCGGTCTGAACCGGCTGAATACCACGCCTGGTTTCCAACTAAGACAAGAAGGAAAGTTCAGCCTGAGAAAAGATAATTTTTGTAGCTCAGGGTTGAACTGTGGGGTCCTTGGTGCTTTTCCTGAGTTTGGTGGTTTGTTTGCAGATGTTTTATGACCCAAGTAGGTAACATTATCAGTGCTAGAAGGGGGTGGGAGAGGAGGAGGCAGAGGAGAAGGAGGAGGAGGAGGAGGAGGAGGAGGAGGAGGAGGAGGAGAATTGTGGGTCTCTCATTATCCATATGACATCATCAGTGCTAGAAGGGGGTGGGAGAGGAGGAGGCAGAGGAGAAGGAGGAGGAGGAGGAGGAGGAGAAGGAGGAGGAGGAGAATTGTGGGTCTCTCATTATCCATATGACATTATCAGTGCTAGAAGGGGGTGGGAGAGGAGGAGGCAGAGGAGAAGGAGGAGGAGGAGGAGGAGGAGAAGGAGGAGGAGGAGAATTGTGGGTCTCTCATTATCCATATGACATCATCAGTGCTAGAAGGGGGTGGGAGAGGAGGAGGCAGAGGAGAAGGAGGAGGAGGAGGAGGAGGAGAAGGAGGAGGAGGAGAATTGTGGGTCTCTCATTATCCATATGACATCATCAGTGCTAGAAGGGGGTGGGAGAGGAGGAGGCAGAGGAGAAGGAGGAGGAGGAGGAGGAGGAGAAGGAGGAGGAGGAGAATTGTGGGTCTCTCATTATCCATATGACATTATCAGTGCTAGAAGGGGGTGGGGAGAGGAGGAGGCAGAGGAGAAGGAGGAGGAGGAGGAGGAGGAGAAGGAGGAGGAGGAGAATTGTGGGTCTCTCATTATCCATATGACATCATCAGTGCTAGAAGGGGTGGGAGAGGAGCAGGCAGAGGAGGAGGAGGAGGAGGAGGAGGAGGAGAAGGAGGAGGAGGGAGAATTGTGGGTCTCTCATTATCCATATGACATCATCAGTGCTAGAAGGGGGGTGGGAGAGGAGGAGGCAGAGGAGGAGGAGGAGGAGGAGGAGGAGAAGGAGGAGGAGGAGAATTGTGGGTCTCTCATTATCCATATGACATCATCAGTGCTAGAAGGGGGTGGGAGAGGAGGAGGCAGAGGAGAAGGAGGAGGAGGAGGAGGAGGAGAAGGAGGAGGAGGAGAATTGTGGGTCTCTCATTATCCATATGACATCATCAGTGCTAGAAGGGGGTGGGAGAGGAGGAGGCAGAGGAGAAGGAGGAGGAGGAGGAGGAGGAGGAGGAGAATTGTGGGTCTCTCATTATCCATATGACATCATCAGTGCTAGAAGGGGGTGGGAGAGGAGGAGGCAGAGGAGAAGGAGGAGGAGGAGGAGGAGAAGGAGGAGGAGGAGAATTGTGGGTCTCTCATTATCCATATGACATCATCAGTGCTAGAAGGGGGTGGGAGAGGAGGAGGCAGAGGAGAAGGAGGAGGAGGAGGAGGAGGAGGAGGAGAAGGAGGAGGAGGAGAATTGTGGGTCTCTCATTATCCATATGACATCATCAGTGCTAGAAGGGGGTGGGAGAGGAGGAGGCAGAGGAGAAGGAGGAGGAGGAGGAGGAGGAGAAGGAGGAGGAGGAGAATTGTGGGTCTCTCATTATCCATATGACATTATCAGTGCTAGAAGGGGGTGGGAGAGGAGGAGGCAGAGGAGAAGGAGGAGGAGGAGGAGGAGGAGGAGAAGGAGAATTGTGGGTCTCTCATTATCCATATGACATCATCAGTGCTAGAAGGGAGTGAGGTTGGTGAATATGTCATAAAATTTGTAGGTCGTGCAATGACCCACTTAACAACTGGTGTGACTTACAACTGTCATCGATTCTGGTCCTATGTTGAGGATTACTTGTGGGTGGACAGTTCCTTGGCCCATTTGAGCCATGGTGGTGGAGCGGTTAGAGTGCAGTACTGCAGGCTATTTTTGCTGACTGCCGGCTGCCTGCAATTTGGCAGTTTGATTCTCACCCGGCACAAGGTTGACTCAGCCTTCCGTCCTTCCAAGGTCACTAAAACAAGGACCCAGATTGTTGGGGGCCATAAGCTGACTCTAAATGGCTGAGAGAGGGCTGTGAAGCACTGTGAAGCGGTATATAAGTCTTAAGTGCTAAGTGGAAAGAGAGGAAGGAAGGAAGGAAGGAAGGAAGGAAGGAAGGAAGGAAGGAAGGAAGGAAGGAAGGAAGGAAGGAAGGAAGGAAGGAAGATGGAAGACTAAAGAGGAAGGAAGGAAGGAAGGAAGGAAGGTGGAAGACAAAAGAGGAAGGAACAAAGGAAGGAAGGAAGGAAGGAAGGAAGGAAGGAAGGAAGGAAGGAAGGAAGGAAGGAAGGAAGGAAGGAAGGTGGAAGACAAAAGAGGAAGGAAGGAAGGAAGGAAGGAAGGAAGGTGGAAGACAAAAGAGGAAGGAAGGAAGGAAGGAAGGAAGGAAGGAAGATGGAAGACAAAAGAGGAAAGAAGGAAGGAAGGAAGGAAGATGGAAGACAAAAGAGGAAGGAAGGAAGGAAGGAAGGAAGGAAGGAAGGAAGGAAGGAAGGAAGGAAGGAAGGTGGAAGACAAAAGAGGAAGGAAGGAAGGAAGAAAGGAAGGAAGGAAGGAAGGAAGGTGGAAGACAAAAGAGGAAGGAAGGAAGGAAGGAAGGAATGCAGTCTTGCAGGGTTACTCTGCCCACTGCCATCAGTTTGATCCTGACCCGTTCAGTGTTGATCCATCCTTCCATCCTTCTGAGGTGGGTAAAATGAGGACCCAGATTGTTGGGGGGCAACAGGCTGACTCTTTAAACTGCTTAGAGAGGGCTGTGAAGCGGTATATAAGCCTAAGGACTATTGCTATTTCACGGAGCGCACAACTTTTGCTTCTCCGAGACAAACACACACACACTGATGCACACTGGTGCCTGCCTTGCCATCCCACCTCCTCTTTATTCCCTGGCGAAGGCTCATCTGCTTCCTCATTAACCCCCATGCATTATTAATCCAGGTCAGCCTCTCAGCCGGAGCCGTCAAGCCGGAAGACGGGAAGCTGAAGGTTTGGCTTGATGGGGGTGGGAAAATGATTCAGACCAGGTGGGTTGGGGAACTCAAGTCAACAGGGAGGGAAGTGCCTGTCGGAGGAGAAGAGGGGATGCTCGGTCGGGGTTGTGGGATTGTCAGGGACAGCAAGGACTTGAAAAAAAAAATCTCCTCTTTTTTTTTTTCCCTTTCCTTTCTGTAAATGCATTTGATTCGGGCAATATCGTGGCCTGTTGGATTGGATTCACACTTGGTTGGATTGGGGGGGCCATATGAGTAAGTTGTGTTAATGCTATTCTGGATATTTCGTGCACATTTTTTTTCAAACCCTTCTGATTCATGACAACACAACACACACAACAACCATCCTGAAACTGCTTGTCTCTCCCCCTTTCTCTTCCCTCTCTCCCCCTTTCCCTTCCCTCTCTCCCCCTTTCCCTTCCCTTCTACATCCATTTATTTCCTTTCTTTTTTTTCCTCTCTTTTCCCTCTTCTTCCTCTCTCCCTTTCCTCCTTTTCTTCCTTCTCTCCCTCCCTTCCCTTCCCTCTCTCCATCTGTTCCTTTCTGTCTTCTCTTTCTTCTCCCAATCTTTGCCTTCCCTTCCTTTATCCATATATTTCTTTTCTTCTTCTTCCCCTCTCCCTTTTCTCCTTCCTTCCTTCTCTCCATCTTTTCCTTTCTTTAACCTTTCCTTTCTGCCTTCTCTTCCTTCTCCCCCATCTTTCCCTTCCCTTCTATATCCATTTATTTCCTTTCATCTTCCTCTCTTTTCTCTCTCCTTCCTCTTTCTTTTCTCCTCCCTTCCTTCTCTCCCTCCCTTCCCTTCCCTCTCTCCATCTGTTCCTTTCTGTCTTCTCTTTCTTCTCCCAATCTTTCCCTTCCCTTCCTTTATCCATATATTTCTTTTCTTCTTCTTCCCCTCTCCCTTTTCTCCTTCCTTCCTTCTCTCCATCTTTTCCTTTCTTTAACCTTTCCTTTCTGCCTTCTCTTCCTTCTCCCCATCTTTCCCTTCCCTTCTATATCCATTTATTTCCTTTCATCTTCCTCTCTTTTCTCTCTCCTTCCTCTTGCTTTTCTCCTCCCTTCCTTCTCTCCCTCCTTTCCCTCTCTCCATCTTTTCCTTCCTTTCCTCTCCCCCTTTTTCTTTCCCCCTTCTCCTTCTCTCCATCTTTCCCTTGCCTTCTACATCCATTTTTATTTCTTTTCCTCGTCCTCTCCTTTCCCTCTCCCTTTATTCCTTCTTTCCTTCTGCCCCTCCTTTCATCCTTTCCCTCCTCCTCCCACCCTTCCTTCCGCCTTTCCTTCCATCCTTTGCAGAAGCAAAAACAAATAAACTCCCATCCAGCTACAAGGAGATGGACCAATGATCAGACTCCAATGATCATATTTTAGACTCCTCCTAGCAGTGGTGGGATTCAAATTCTTTTACTACCGGTTCTGTGGGCGTGGATTGGTTGGTGTGGATTGGTGGGCGTGGCTTGGTGGGCATGGCAGAGGAAGGATACTGTAAATTCCCCCTTCACTACTCACCCCACTAACCTACTTTCCAGCTCCCCTTCCCCTGTGCAGGACAACCAAAAGAAGACCCAGCCAATCAGCTGGGACTCAATGGGAGGCAGAGAAGAGATGGGGTTGGCGGGGCCAGTCAGAGGTGGGATTTGCCAGTCTCTCCGAACTCCTCAAAATTTCTCCTACCGGTTCTCCAGAACCAGTCAGAACCTACTAAACGCCACCTCTGCCTTGTAGAAAATCCCATTTTCCTTTTGAGAAGCCCATTGTGCTGGGAAAGGTGGAAGGAAAGAGGAGAAGAGGACAAGCAGAAACCAGGAGATGGGCTCCGTTACAATGGGGATGGGGGGCATCCTCAGAAGACCCCAGAGCACCAAGATGAGGATAGATCATCTTGGAGAACATCTACCCACGTGGCCTCCAAAAGTCAACCCCAATATGGGGGCACGTAAGTGAATAAACGTATTGTGTGGATTCAGTGGCTGAGACTTTCCGGGAAGTGGTGACATCTGAAGAAGAAGAAGAAGAAGAAGAAGAAGAAGAAGAAGAAGAAGAAGAAGAAGAAGAAGAAGAAGAAGAAGAAGAAGAAGAAGAAGAAGAAGAGGAGGAGGAGGGAGGAGGAGGAGGAGGAGGAGGAGGAGGAGGAGGAGGAGGAGGAGGAGGAGGAGGAGGAGGAGGAGGAGGAAGAAGAGGAGGAGGAGGAGGAGGAGGAGGAGGAGGAGGAGGAGGAGGAGGATGGAGAAGAAGAGAAGAAGAAGAAGAAGAAGAAGAAGAAGAAGAAGAAGAAGAAGAAGAAGAAGAAGAAGAGGAGGAGGAGGAGGAGGAGGAGGAGGAGGAGGAGGAGGAGGAGGAGGAGGAGGAGGAGGGGAGAGGAGGAGGAGGAGAGGAAGAAGAAGAAGAAGAAGAAGAAGAAGAAGAAGAAGAAGAAGAAGAAGAAGAAGAAGAAGAGGAGGAGGAGGAGGAGGGAGGAGGAGGAGGAGGAGGAGGAGGAGGAGGAGGAGGAGGAGGGGAGGAGGAGGAGGAGGAGGAGGGAGGAGGAAGAAGAAGAAGAAGAAGAAGAGAAGAAGAAGAAGAAGAAGAAGAAGAAGAAGAAGAAGAAGAAGAAGAAGAAGAAGAAGAAGAAGAAGAAGAGGAGGAGGAGGAGGAGGAGGAGGAGGAGGAGAAGAGGAGGAAGAAGAAGAAGAAGAAGAAGAAGAAGAGGAGGAGGAGGAGGAGGAGGAGGAGGAGGAGGAGGAGGAGGAGGAGGAGGAGGAAGAAGAAGAAGAAGAAGAAGAAGAAGAAGAAGAAGAAGAAGAAGAAGAAGAAGAAGAAGAAGAAGAAGAAGAAGAAGAAGAAGAAGAGACCAGCGTAGAAAATGTGTTTTTGGGAGGCGAAAACATTGGGGGCAGGAGATGGGAGCAGATGGCCCTACAGCTGCCGAAAGGGAAATGGTGTGTAGTCCTCTTTGGAATCCAACCACGAAGTCTAACATTTCCCCCCCCCCCCCCCCCCCCGGAGCCAAGAGGCTCCTTCCAACCCACCTCTCCCACCACAAGGAGGAAGAGGAGAAATCTGAACCATCCTGGATCAGATGGGCAAAGATGCTGCAGTTTGGCTCTTCTGCAGAATTCTCTCCGTCCCTCCCTCCCTCCCTCCCTCCCTCGTGTTTTAAGGATATTGCGGGGGTGGGATGGGAGGCGTTGAGCAAGATGGATCCCTCAGCCTGGGAGAAAAATATGACATTCTTGATTAGATGCCCCAGGAAGGGGGAGTTGGGGGCGCTGGAAGGGGGGGCTTTAACACCCAGACAGAGACTGAATGGAGGCCACGAAATCCTGAGCTGTGTCAGCGAGCATCCCTTCTTTTTCTTCTTCTTCAGTTCTTCCTCCGTTTCCTCTCGTTTCTCCCTCTCCCGTTTCCTCCTCCTTTATTTTATTCATGCCCTTCCTTGATCTTCAGTTTTTATTTCTGCCTTTCCTTCCTTGTTTCCATCTGTCTCCTCCTCCTTCTTTCCCTTCTCCTTCTCCCATCTTCTCATCTTCGTTCTTTTCCTTCATCTTCCCCATTTCCTCCTTCTTTTCTTCTTTTCCATTTGCCCCTTCCATGCCTTCCTTCCCTTCTTCTTCTCTACTTCCGCTGGCCTTTCTTTTGTGCTTCTTCTCCGTTTTCTCCTTCCCTCCCTTTTCCTTTTTTTCTCTTCCATTTCCTCCTTGACTTCATTCTTTCCTACCTTCCTTCTTCTTCCTCCTTCCTTCCCCTTCTTCTCTCCCTCCTCCTCTTCCTCTTTTCCTTCTTCTCCATTCTCCATTCTTTTCTTTTACCTTCATCAGTTCCTCCTTCCTTTTATTCTTGCCTTTCTTCTCCACCTCTTGCTTCCATTTTTTTTCCTTCCTTCCTCTCCTCCCCTTCCTCTTTTCCTCCTCCATTTCTTCCTTCTCTTCATTCTTTTCTGTTGTCTTCTTCATTTCCTCCTTACAAGAAATTTTCTCCTGAGGAGAAAAACTAAGGAAAAATTTCCAGACAGCAAGAACAACTAACCAGTGGAACTCCTTGCCTCCAGAAGTTGTGAATGGAATCACTGGAAAGTTTTTAAGAATGGATTGGACACCCATTTCTCTGTAATATAAGGTTTCCTGCAGTGGGTTGGACTAGAACAGTGGTTCCTAACCAGTGGGCCGGGGACCACTAGTGGTCCACAAAAAAAATTTTGGTGGTCCGCAGAGAAATGCAATTAATTCAGGCTTCGCAGGAACACAAGGCTGCACTGCCCACATGGCCCGTGGGAACAGAAGGCTTGCGTCGCTTGCATTGCGAACAACATGAGGTAGTGAGGGGAGGGGGGGAAAGGGCGGAGGGGGGAACTTGCCCCACGTGCCCCACACGCCTGGCCTGGCCACCGGGCTGCTTCTTTCCGCTTCTTTCCGCTTCTTTCTTCTTCTGCTTTTGGGTACACATGAGGAAAGCAGCTAAAGTCTTTCTTTCCTTTCCCCAAACTCTGCCACAAATGAGTCTTTGGGACCTTGCAAGGCCTCCTGCTCCAAGAGGCTGCACCAGTGCAACAAGACTCACAAAGACTCATTTCTGGCGGAGTTTGGGGGAGAAAAAAAGAAAAGAAAGACTTCCGCGGCTTCTGCTGCTTTCCTGGCATGGAGCCAAAAGTGTCTCTCCCCCCCCCCCCCCCCCAAAAAAAAAAAAAAACAGAGCTGGAGCTGGTATCCCGCAATCCTAAATAAAGAATGATTGATCGGTAGGAAAACAGGGTGGAGAATTTTCCTGCAGACTTCTTTTGGGGATTTTCCCAGGGTCTCTGCAGCTTTCCGCAGACCCTGGGAAAACATCAGCAAGCTATCGTCAGTCAAAATTCATATTAGTGGTCTGCGGGATTTAAAATGATGAGTTTGGTGGTGCTTGAGGTCCAAAAGGTTGGCGACTCCTGGACTAGATGACCTCCAAGGTCCCTTCCAACTCTGTCATTCTATTTTATTCTATTCTGTCCTGTCCTATTCTCTATTCCATATTCTCTATTCCATTCCATGTTCTATTCTATTCTATTCCATTCCATTCCAATCTATTCTACTCTGTAATTCCTATTTTGTTGTGTTCTGTTCTACTCTATTCTATAATTCTATTCTGTAATTCTATTCTATTCTGTAATTCTATTCTATTCTGTAATTCTATTCTATTCTGTAATTCTATTCTATTCTATTCCTTCGGTTTGTTTTTTCCTTCTCTCCTTCTGTCTTCCCTTCCTTCCTCCTCCTCCTCAACTCCTCCTTCCCTCCCATCTTCCTTCCATTTTCTCTCTCTCTTCCTGAGCTGTCCCACATAAAAGCTGAATTTTGCAAATCCATATTATGCAAACAACGCCATTTACATAATGATTTCTCCAGATCATTTATTCATCTTGTGCTCTGTAGAGAGAGAAGAAAACTTGGCTCCATTCAAAAGGTTAGTGCTTATTCTTAAACCTCCATGGCAGAATCAAATACCATGACCAGTTCTGGTTAACACACTTTTTAAGGACAGTGACAAATTGGGCCAGGCTCCATGGAAAAAGTTCAAGGCAGCCCTTTGAATTGGAAATGAACTCCTAGAAGGAATTGCTTGAAAGAGCTGGAAAGGTTGGCAGGCAGAGGAAAGGGTTTCTTTTTTAAAAAAAAAAAAAAAAGACACATTAATTATCTTCCAATGTCTAAAAGACTGTAATGATGGGAAGAAATGAGGTTCTGTTCCTTCAGCACACACACACACACACACACACACACACAAATGGAACAAGCATTGGAAATTTTAAGAAAGCTGAGTTCAGCAGAACTTTGTATGGGACACTGGCCAAAAATTTGGATTAGATCAGAGGTCTCCATGCTTAGTAAGTTTAAGACTTGTGGACTTTCACTCCCAAAATTCCTCCTTCCTTCCTCCCTCCCTTTCCCACTTTTTCCTTCCTTCCTTCCTTCCTTCCTTCCTTCCTTCCTTCCTTCCTTCCTTCCTTCCTTCCTTCCTTCCTTCCTTCCTCCCTTCCTCCCTCCCTCCCTTTCCTCCTCCTGTTGAAAGAAAAATCCAGGTCCAGTTCCAAGCCAGGAATCAAATGGAAGCTACTTAAGAAAGAAAAGTCCATTTATTAATGAGCAGAACTAATATACACACCGCGCGTAGTCCTAGGACAGCCAACAAATTAGCTTGAGGGTTTTTGTATTTTCTTGATTCCTGTTGGGTCATGTAGGGGTCATGGCTGGCTCTATAGGCAAAAGGGGTAGTGCAAATCCTAGGCATTTGTCTGAGCTAATCTTGTCACCCTTTGGCTTGCCTAACGGTGTTGCTTATCTGGAGTCTCGGTCTGACCCAGTCTTTCTGAATGGATCATCAAACCTGCGCTGCTAAAAGCTGGCCTCCTCAGTTTCTGTTCGGGGTAGGGAGACTGAGTTTCTGCCTCCCTTAAGATTTTCTCCCATTTCTCCTTTAGGGGAAATATTCTATTCTGCCTTTTTAATATCCCTGAAAATATTTCATTCTGTAGGAGGGTGGGTGGTTGCTAACTTTCGACACTCCTTCCCTCCTTCCTTCCTTCCTTCCTTCCTTCCTTCCTTCCTTCCTTCCTTCCTTCCTTCCTTCCTTCCTTCCTTCCTTTCTTTCTTTCTTTCTTTCTTTCTTTCTTTCTTTCTTTCTTTCTTCATCACTCCTTCTCCCCCCCCCTTCCTTTCCAGCATATTGTACAGTGGTGGGATTCAATTTTTTTTACTACCAGTTCTGTGGGCACGGCTTGGTAGGCGTGGGAGGGGAAGGATACTGAAAAAACAATGGCTACCAACCTGCCTTCCATGGAGGCCCTGTATACCGCAAGAGTCAAAAAGAGAGCTGTAAAATATTTACAGACCCCTCACATCCAGGACATAAAATGTTTCAACTCTTTCCCTCAAAACGACGCTCTAGAGCCCTGCACATCAGAACAACTAGACACAAGGACAGTTATTTCCCGAAAGCCATCACTCTGCTAAACAACTCACTCCCTCAACACTGTCCAACTATTTACAAAGTCTGCACTACTATTACTCTTTCTATTTCTAGACCTAGAAAACCTAGAACTACGCTGCCTTTGGTCCGATCTAAGTAAATTATATAAAATCATATATTGCAATGTCCTACCTGTCAATGAATACTTCAGCTTCAACCATAACAAAAGACCAAACAATAGATACAAACTCAAGGTTAATCGCACCAAACTAGATTGCAGGAAATAGGTGCGTAAGTGCACCAACCTGCCTACGTCCCTGTCCTATTGTTTCTTTTATTTTCTTATATGCATCTATGTATTCATAACTATGTTTTTATTTATATCTATTATCTTGTAAGCAATTGACAAACCAAATAAAATAAATAAAAATACTATTAAGCTTCTCATCACTCCTATCACCCATCCCTCCCACTGGTGACTGTAGGACTGTAACTTTGTCACTTGTATCCTTACGATTTTTATTGACTGCTTCCTAGTATGATTTATTGCTTATTGACTATTATTAAGTGTTGTACCTGATGATTCTTGAATCTTGATAAATGTATCTTTTCTTATATATATACTGAGAGCATTTGCACCGACAAATTCGTGTGTCCAATCACACTTGGCAAATAAAAAGAATTCTATCTAGCTTCTATCTAAAATCTCTAGTCAGATTTGCCAGTTCTCCAAATACTCAAAATTTCCACTACTGGTTCTCCAGAACTGGTCAGAACCTGCTGAAGACCATCTCTGATTTCCACCCCATTCCGGGGGAAGAATACTGCAAAATCTCCATTCCCACCCCACTCCTGTGTAAAGGTTACTGCAAAATCCCCTTCCCTCCCCGCCCCACTAATTTGCTTTCAAGCTCCGTTCTCCTGTGCAGGGCAACCAAAGGAAACCCAGACTTAGGAGGCAGAGAAGAAATGGGGGCAGGGCCAGTCAAAGGTGGTATTTGTTGGTTCTCCAAACTACTCAAAATCTCCACTACTGGTTCTCCAGAACTGGTCAGAACCTGCTGAATACCACTTCTGATGCTGTATGCTTTTTACTCACCAGCTCGCAAGAGGTAACACAGAAAGATCCATTGGCAGTTTGATTTATTATTTTCTAGTTTTCCGTACTCCCCAACCCATCGATTCAGTATAATCATGAAGCCTTATGGGAAAAACATGGCAGTCAAAACCAATGCAAATCTCTTTCTCCCTGTCCATGCACAAAGAATAGGTAGCGTAAACCTTTCTGCTTGCATAATTTGTATTTCCAAGCCCAGCTAAGATAAGCTAAATTACTGCAGGAGGGGGCAATGCGAATCTTCCTTTTGGGTCAATGCCACAAACCTATTTGCAAATCAATATATTTCAAAGGGATTCAAATTATTCAGACTTATTTCAGCCAAACAGCTTTCTTTTTCTGAAAAAGACTGTGAGAAATGTTGTGTCCGGCACGGCAAGGAGACCAGGACTCAGTGACTTGGGTCAGCTCATTTATTGGTCCCGAGAACGGCTCGGGCTCCGAGGGAAAACTTCGGCTTTTTATTCTCAAGCCGCGGCGGTCACGGCCAATGGCACCGCTTTGAATCTCCCGTGATTAGTTTCCACCAATCGCGGGAGATCCCTAGCGGGCCAATTAGAGCGGCTCGCTCGACCAATCGGATCCCTGCGCGCTTTGACCAATCACAGCACGGCGTTTACGAGAATGCAAATGACCGTACAGAACACCCCTCCCCTCTTGGTTCGGTCCTACGTGATGTAGTCCCGTAAGTAGGTCGGGCTCCGTACTTGCCAACTGGACCTGCGCAGGTCAGTCGCTGTCTGGCTCCCGACCAGTTCGGTCGGGTTCTCTGTTGCTCTTGGCCTCGTCGATGGAACTGCCTGGAAGATGTTGCCGGGCCTCTTGTCGCAGCTCCCTCCCGGTCTACCAGGGCTGGTTGAGCTGCGGTTTCTGCCGCTCCTGCTTGGTCTTTCTGGGCTGGTTGAGCTGGCCTGGCTGCTTCTCCCTGGTGAGGCTTCGAGCTGGCTGCTTGCCGGTAAGTATGGCTGGTTTATTTCTATTGGGTTTTGGTTCCTGGGGTATTCCCTCCCCTCTTGGCTTGTATTAAGGGGGTTGTCTGTGTTTCGTTGTGTGTCGGTTGTGTTTCCCATGATTGCTCTCGATCTGAGTTGGTCGATGTGGCGTTTCCAGGCTCGTCCGTCGGTTGTTTGCAGCCGGTACGAGTGGGGGCCTGTCAGTTGGGTTATTGTTGCTGGTACCCACAGTGGGTCTCCGGTTAGGTTCTTTGCGTAGACAGCGTCGCCTGGTGCAAAGGACCGGTGCTTGCTAGAGGAGTTGGGGGGTCTCTCCGGGTTGTATGTGGGGTGCAACCTGTCTAGTGGGGACCTTATTTTCCTCCCCATTAGTAGCTCTGCTGGGCTTTTGTTCGTTGTTGTGTTCGGGGTTATATGTTGTATGAGGAGCATTTTATTTATTTTTTCTTGGATTTACCCGTGTTCGATTTTTTGGATGGTTTTTTTTTGTAAATTGAACCATCCGTTCCGCCCTTCCGTTCGCCACTGGATGTGCCGGAGCTGTCAATGCGTGTCGTATGCCCCGTTCCGCTAGGAATTTTTCAAATTCTAGCGAGGTGAATTGGGGCCCATTGTCTGACACAATGACATCTGGGAGGCCGTGGGTTGCTAATAGCTTGCTAAGTTCCTTGGTCACGGCCTCCATGGTGGTGGTTTTCATGTTGCTTACCTCCAACCAGTTGGAGTAAGCATCTACCGTTATAAGGAATGTATGTCCCTTAGTGGGCCCAGCAAAGTCTATGTGGATCCTGGACCATGGTCCCCTGGGGGTTTCCCATTCCAGGATCAGTGCCACGGGAGGGCTCGGTCTGGTTTCTTGGCAGCGTTCACATCTTGCCACCCAGGCCTCGATTTGTTTGTCCATCCCTGGCCACCAAGTGTAACTTCTGGCCAGGGCTTTCGTTCTAACTATGCACAGGTGCCCCTCGTGTAACAACCCCAATACCTTCCCTTGTAGTTTTTCCAGAATAACAACCCTATCCCCCCACAGTACACACCCTTTTTGTAGCGAGAGTTCTGTTTGCCAGTTCCAGAATGTCTTGAATGCTTCGTCGTCGTCTTTTTCTGGCCACCCTTTTTCTACCTAATGTAACACCCACACCAGACGTTTGTCTTTATTAGTTTCTCGGGCAATGTCTGACACGGTTATGGGTAGATCGGGAAGAGTCTCTATGCTGAGGGTGCTTGTTGTGGGTGCTGGGTCGGTGTCTAGGTCGGGTAAAGGTGAGCGGCTCAAAGAGTCTGCATGGGTGATAGTCTTACCGGGTCGGTGTGTGAGCCGGTAGCTGTAGGCGGCAAGGAATTCGGACCACCTTGTCATTCTGGGAGATAGGATGTTCGGGGTGGCCCGGTTCCCTGCCAGGATGCCCAGCAGCAGCTTGTGATAATGGTGAACGTACAGCCGTAGAGGTACTCGTAGAACCTCTCCACTGCTGCGACGATGGCCAGGGCCTCCTTGTCCAGCTGGCTATCATTCCTTTCTGGTTTAGTGAGTGTCCTTGAGAAGAAAGCGATGGGTGCTTCTCTTCCATCCGGGAGTGTGTGGCTGAGGACGGCGCCGACGCCGAAGGGTGAGGCGTCACATGTGATGGCAAGTGGTAGGGTCTCATTGTATTGGATGAGGATGGCATCCAAGGTGAGCAGGTCCTTGGTTTTCCTGAAGGCGGCTTCCTCGTGCTTCCCCCAAGTCCAGGTGCCTGCCTTGTCCAAGAGCCTATGCAAAGGCTCCACCACGGTCGCCTTTTGGGGCAGGAACACATTGTAAAAATTAAGCAGTCCCAGGAATGCCTGCAGTTCAGTTTTGTTCCTGGGCGTGGGGGCCTCCTTGATGGCTCTGATTTTGTTTGCTGTTGGGTGGATGCCGTGCCGGTCTAGGAGGTATCCTAGAAACTCAACCCGCTCTGTGTAAAGCTGGCATTTCTCTCTCTTCACTTTTAGCCAGGTTTCCTTGAATTTAGTTAGCACCTCCCCTAGACGACCCTCTAGTTCTAGCTGGTTGGTTGCCGACACTAGCACGTCATCGAAGTAGGGCACCACCCCCTTAATTCCTTGCAAAAGTCTCTCCGTGAGGCTCTGGAAAATCCCCGGCACCACGCTGACTCCAAACTGGAGTCGGTTACAGCGAAACACTCCCCGGTGGGTGACTATGGTTTGCGCCTTGGCGGTTTCTGCGTCGACCGGCAGCTGTTGGTATGATTGTGCCAGGTCGAGCTTCGCAAAACCTTGCCTCCCCCCAGTGAGTGCAGAAGGTGCTGCACTACTGGGACGGGGTAGGCGCTTTGTTGTAAGGCGCAATTTAGGGTGGCCTTATAGTCCCCGTAGATTCTTACCAACCCATTGGGCTTGACTGGGGTGACTATTGGGGTCTCCCACCAGGCATAGTCGATTGGTTGTAGGACCCCTTGCTTTACGAGTTTGTCAATTTGCTCGTCTATTTTTGGCCTGAGTGCAAAGGGTACTCGCCTTGGTTTTAGGCGTATCGGGGGAATGATGGGGTCTAGGCTGGAGGAGATGGGGGGCCCTCGGTATTTGCCTAGGGTGCCGTTGAACACTTCCTGGAAGTCCCGTGCCAGTTGCTGTTCCCAATCGGTCTCGGCGGTGTGGTTGATGCCCGTGACTTTGATGCCGAGCGGTGCGAACCATTGTAGTCCCAAAAGGCTGGGTCGGTCTCGGTCCATGATCGTCAGGGGAAGCTTTGTGGTGCGGCCCTTGAATGTTACCTTGAATTGTCCGGTTCCGACTACCGGGATGCGGTTTCCTTGGTAGTCCTTGATTCTTAGTCTCTGGTTCTCCAGTTCCTCCTTGTGGATGGTAGGCACCAAGTGCTTAATTTCTTGCCAGGCAACCATGGAGAGGTAGGACCCGGAGTCCACCTCCATTTTGCATGGCTTGCCTTCGATGCCTACCTCCACGTAGACTTTTCGGGCGTCAGTGGTTGATGTGTGGGCAATGATGACCGTCTGGTGGGTTTCCTCCCTCCGTCGGGTCTCGCCACCTCATAGGTTCCATCTGCTCTGGTCCCATCAGCTGTCGGCTGGGTGATCTCTGGCTCTGGGGGGTGTGCTGTCCCGTCTCTGCTCGCTGTGGTCCCGCCGTCTGGGGCTGTAGGCCTTCCTCAATCGGCAGACTTGGGCGATGTGACCCTTCTTGTCACAGTGCTGGCAGATGGCATCGAGAAAGCGGCATTCTGCTCGAGGGTGGTCACCCCCGCACCCGGCACATGCAGTCCCCGACTTACGACCCCGCCGATTTCACTGGTCACGTCCCATCTGGAGCCGGTGGATCTCCTCCTCCTCATCCGTGGTGTTGGAGGCGGAGTGGAACTCGCCATGATGGGTGGTGGTCTCGCGGTGACTTGGTTCCAGTTGGGCCTCGGTCGCCCATCCTGGGTCGGCAGTCCCGGTGCCGTCTTCGGTGTCTGGTCTCCGCATGCGGTTCACCGATTTCCGGGTTGCCTCGGCTGCGGTGGCTTCAGCGATGGCGTCGGCGAGGGTGATGTCTCCCTTGGCCATCAGCCGGCTCTGTAGGACTGGGTCTCGGAGTCCGAGTATGACGTGGTCTCGTAAGGCCTCGTCCACGTCTGAGAACCCACACATGCCCCCTAGGCTTCATAGCTCAGCCACAAAGTCGCTGATGCTCTCGCCCGCTCTCTGGTCCCACCGGTAGAAGTCGTGCCGCCTGATGAGGGTGGACACGGCGGGGGCATAGTGGTTCCGGAGCAATGGTTCGAGGTCGGTGTTAAGTATGGAGCATGGGTGAGAAAGAATGGAGACGAGCCTCTGGAACGGTGAACTTCAACTCTTCATTTACATAGTGACTGCTCAAACTCAATGACAGTTATAGCCCTCCTTATTTTGGCAACCCAATAACTATTAACCAATAACAATCTAGGAGCGCTAGCTCCCTTAACCAATAAGAACGCTCCATTAATGGCCAATCGGATTCCCCGGAACGGGCCAATCCAATCCTGCCATTAACAGCCAATCAGAAGTGCAGGGCCAGAACCCTGCACTTGACTCCAAGCTCAAGATATCTTTATTAAGCCCTATGCATTCACAACACCCCTTCCCCCTGGCTTCTGCTTACAGGGCGCAGTTACATAGTCCTTTAGGTAGGACGGTTGCTTTATTAGTCTTTTTGATTTTCGCTGTGTGTTTTGCATTTGGCTGCAATCTCGCTGAGGTAGATCGTTGTTTGTCGACGGGGTTACCTCTGGTTCAGAGTTCACGTTTCCGTCATCACCAATATCTTCGTCAATTCCCTGAGGTGAATCTATTCCCTTCTCTAGTTCCAATTCCTGTGTCTCTATTCCGCCATCGTTCCCTTCGAACGGGTTTTCTTCTAGTTGAAATTCGTCTTCTTCTGTATCTCCCCCCCCCCTCAGTTTGGTCATAAGGGAGTCAGAATTGCCCGACCGGAGCCGTGATTGTAATTGATCGATATGGCGTTTCCATAGTCTGTCATCAAGGCATTGTACAAGGTAGGATCTGGGGCTGGTTACACGAACTCCTGTTGCCTCTACCCACAGCGGATCGTCCAATAGGTTTTTTGCGTATACCAAATCACCTACCTGGAAGGCACAACATCGGCCGCTGGATCCTAGTGGTTTTTCCAGTTCATAAGCTGGGTGTAACCGGTCGAGGTGGGAGCTGAGTTTTCATCCCATTAGCAGTTCGGCAGGAGTTTTGTTGGTGATGCTATAAAGTGTGATGTGTTATAGAAAAAGGATTCGGTTGATTTTGTCGTCAATGTTATCGTAGTGTAATTTCTGCAAGGTTTTCTAAACAAATTGGACCATGCGCTCAGCCCTGCCATTGGTCACAGGGTGCGCAGGCGAGGTGAGCGCATGTCGGATGCCGCGGTCAGCCAGGTACTGCTCGAAGGACAGCGCGGTAAATTGGGGCCCGTTGTCGGATACCAGAACATCTGGTAATCCGTGGGTTGCAAACAGTCTTTCCAATTTTTTGATAACCGCTTCAGTGGTTGTGTTCGTCATGCGGTGAATCTCGAGCCAATTCGAGTAGGTGTCGACGGTTAGAAGAAAGGGGTGGCCTTTGGTCGGCCCCGCAAAATCCAGGTGAATACGGGACCAGGGTCCCCGTGGTGTCTCCCATTCGGTAGGGATGGCTTTTGGTGGGGCGTTGCTCACTTCCTGGTATCTATGACAAGCTTTAACCCAATTTTCGATTTGCTTGTCGATGCCTGGCCACCATGCATAGCTTCGTGCGAGGACTTTCATCCGCACGATACCAGGGTGGCCATCGTGCAAGGTTCTCAGTACTGCTTTTTGGAGTCGTTCTGGGATAACGACTCTATCGCCCCAGATGACACAGCCTTTTTGAGAGAACAACTCCATTTGTCAAGTCTTGAATGGTGTGAAGTCATCTGATAATTGGTCCAATGGCCATCCGCGTACTAACCAGCCTATGACTCGCGCCAAGGTGGGGTCACGTCTGGTTTCTCTCGTGATATCTTGAGCGGTTAATGGCGGCGAGTGGAGTGTTTCAATTTGTAATGTGGTTACCGTTGGTGCGGGATCGTCAAGAGTCTCTGGAAGCGGTGCTTGGCTCAATGAGTCGGCGTGGGGAATGGCTTTCCCCGGGCGGTATTGCAGCCAATAATTCTGACCAGCGAGTCATCCTGGGGGATAATATGTAGGGAGTTGGCTTATCTCCAGCTATTATCCCCAATAACGGTTTATGGTCAGTCGCGATAGTCAAAGCCCGGCCATACACATACTCGTGAAATCTTTTAACGGCCGATACAATTGCGAGGGCTTCTTTATCAATTTGGCTATAATTTCGCTCAGTTTTTGAAAGTGTCTTTGAAAAATATGCAACAGGGGCTTCATTACCATTAGGCAGTACATGGCTCAGAATGGCGCCCACTCCGAAGGGCGAAGCATCACGTGTGATATTTAACTATTTAAATATTTGTACTGCATGAGTACAGAGTCAGAAGTCAGTAGTTTTTTTACATTACGGAACGCCTGTTCTTCTTTATGACCCCATAACCAATTTGCTTTCTTGTCTAGCAAACGATGTAACGGCTCAGCGACAGTTGCTTTATGTGGTAGAAATACATTATAAAAGTTGATGAGGCCTAGGAACGCCTGGAGATCGGCCTTGTTCTGAGGCCTGGGAGCATTTTTTATTGCTCTTAATTTACTGTCAGTAGGGTGAATACCCTGACTGTCAATTAGATACCCTAAAAACTCAACACTATCTGTATACAATTTACACTTATTCTTTTTTACCTTAAGACCGGCGTCTTGGAATTTTTGTAGGACCAACTTTAAACGATCCCGTAAGATTTTTTTTGTAGGTGCAGCAATTAATACATCGTCAAAGTAGGGGACCACGCCTTTAATCCCTTGTAGTAGCCTCTCCATAAGGCTCTGAAATATCCCCAGGGCTACACTGACTCCGAATTGGAACTGGGTACATTTAAAGGCACCTCGGTGCATCACAATCGTTTGTGCCTGTGCCGTCTTTTCATCAACAGGTAATTGCTGATATGCCTGAGCTAAGTCTAACTTGGCGAAGACTTTTCTGCCCCCCAGGGAATGGAGAAGATGCTGCACCACCGGCACCAGATATGCATTTTGCTGTAGGGCGTGGTTCAGGGTGGCCTGGTAGTCCCCACAAATTCGGATTGAACCATCCGGCTTAATGGGTGTTATGATTGGGGTTTCCCAGGGAGAGTAGGTAGGTTCTAGCACCCCCTGAGCTATTAGTTTATCGAGTTGTTCGTCGATTTTTGGCTTTAAGGCAAACGGAACTCGACGAGGCTTAAGGCGGATGGGAGCTATCTTTGGATTAAGGCTGAATGATATTGGGGTCCCCTTGTACTCGCCTAATTTTTCCGCGAATATGTCCTTGAATTCATGGATGAGGTCCTCCTCCCAGTCACTTCCGCTAACTCAGTTTATGCCTGCCACTTCAATGCCAAGTGGCGTGGACCATTAGAGACCTAGCAGACTAGGCCGATCTTTGTCGATCATAGTTAGCAGTAAGTACGCTGTGTGCTTCTTGAATGAGACCCGGACTTGGCAGGAACCAACAACAGGGATTCGATTCCCTTGATAGTCCTTAAGAATAAGTTTTTGGAAGCGGAGGTCTTGGCGCTGGATCGTGGGGATGAGTTGCTTGAGGGTCTTCCAGGACACCATCGAGAGGGACGATCCCAAGACGACTTCCATGTGGCAAGGCTGGTTCTCGATGGCCACTGTAATTCGGATTTTCTTGGCATCCAAGGCAGAGGCGTGACTGATAGTGATAGTATGGTGAGCCTCTTCTCGCTGCAAAACTAGGTTTCTGTAGGAGTGGTTTACTTGTTCTTGCCTTACAGGACGGTTTCCTGTCGATTGGTGATAGTTAGCGCCTTTTGAGGCCTTCCTTGTAAACTTCGGCAGACCCGTCCGATGTGGCCTCTCTTCCCGCACTCATGGCAGAGCGTGTCGCGGAATTTGCATTCGGACCTGGCATGGTTGGCTCCACAGCCAGCGCAATGGCGTAGGGACTTCAGGTGGTGGTCCTGGTCAGACCGCAGTCGATGGACCTCTTCTTCGTCGCTGTCTGACGACGAAGAGAGGTCCTCGTGGTGTGTCGTTGAAAGCTGCCCTTCTGACTTGGGTAAAATTTCGCTTGTCAGTTGGTGTACCGGAGCGCGGTTGCGGTGTAATTGTGCAGCCGACTTCCTGGTTGCTTCTGCTGCAGTAGCATTGGCGATGGCATCGGCAAGGCTGATGTCGCCTTTCACCATCAGCTTGCTCTGCATGCCTGGTGCATCTAATCCCAGAACTATTCGATCTCTCAGTGCCTCTTCCAAATCAGCGAATCCGCAGAGGCCTCCCAGGTTTCGGAGGTCTGCTATGAAGTCAGCAATGCTTTCTCCTTTTTGCTGGTTTCTCTGATAGAACTCGTGCTGTCTCACGAGCGTGGGCATGGTCGGTGTGTAATGAGCTCTTAGTAGGGGTTCGAGGTCGTCCCAGTCCATCGTCTTCACTTCGGTAGGTTTGGCTAGTGCTTTAGCCATCTTAAATATAGTTGGACTGCAATGCATTAGGAATACCGCCCATTTCTTCCCGGCTGTGGCATCCTTTAAATTGTTAGTTTCCAAAAACATTTGGAAACGATCCATGTAGGACTCCCAGTCCTCTTGCACTGGATCGAATGGAGCGGGTGGTACAACGACGCCGGACATGGTTCCGTCATGTAGCGCTGTCAGCCACATGCTCGGTGTTTCTTCTTAATTCAGTCGGCTCAGACGTCTCCAAATCCCACCCTCGTCACCAGTGTTAAGTATGGAGCATGGGCGAGAAAGAATGGAAATGAGCCTCTGGAACGGTGAACTTCAACTCTTTATTTACATAGTGACTGCTCAAACTCAATGGCAGTTATAGCCCCCCTTATATAGGCAACCCAATAACTATTAACCAATAACAATCTAGGAGCGCTAGCTCCCTTAACTAATAAGAACGCTCCGTTAATGGCCAATCGGATTCCCCCGAACGGGCCAATCCGATCCTGCCATTAACAGCCAATCAGAAGTGCAGGGCCAGAACCCTGCACTTGACTCCGCTTAAGATATCTTTATTAAGGCCTATGCATTCACAACAGTCGGCCCAGTCCATCTCCTTGATGTCCGCGGGTTTCGCGAGAGCTTTTGCCATCTTGAACATTGCGGGCCCGCAGTGTGTCAGGAAGACGGCTCTTTTCTTCGGCCCGGTGGCGTCCTTCATGTTGCTGCACTCGAGGAACATGAGGAATCTGTCGGTGTATGATTCCCAGTCCTCGGTAGCGGGATTGAAGGGCGCGGGCGGTGCGATGCTGGCCATCTCGTCGGTCTCGCTTCCTCCGGACACGTGTTGGTGGGGGATTAGCCTTGGAATCCCACCTTTGTCGCCAGTATTGTGTCTGGCATGGCAAGGAGACCAGGATTCAGTGACTTGGGTCAGCTCATTTATTGGTCCCGAGAACGGCTCGGGCTCCGAGGGAAAACTTCGGCTTTTTATTCTCAAGCCGCGGTGGCCGTGGCCAATGGCACTGCTTTGAATCTCCCACGATTAGTTTCCACCAATCACGGGAGATCCCTAGCGGGCCAATTAGAGCAGCTCGCTCGACCAATCGGATCTCTGCGCGCTTTGACCAATCACAGCGCGGCATTTACGAGAATGCAAATGACCGTACAGAACAAGAAGTGTTATATCAAAATATATTTTATTCTTTATACCGTTTCCATCTCTCCTTAAAAACATTAACAGAATCCACAATGGACTGAGAATTAATGTCTCACTGACAGTCAAGCTGAAACTAAATTAATCAAGTAGAAATACCAAACTGGGGGGGGGGGGGCGGAGTCAAACTTCCTCTTACTCACAAATAAGTTACCCAGACTTAATCCACATATCAAAGGATAAGGCCTACAAATGCAAACAGAGTTCATTAAATTGGATCTCCTAGCAGAACTACATGTTCATGAGAATACATATCTATACACACACGCCCCAAAAGTGTCACCCTTTAAAGGTCCCCTTTAAAATTCTGTCACTCAACCTCATTTCTCTGCAGCTGCCTCTATAGGTAATCTGTCTTATGGGAAGAAAAATCCAGAAAAACGCTGGAAATAAAATGGAGGCTGGCTACAAGGGAAGGATTCTGTTTATTTGGATGCCAGAAATTTTAGTGACAACAATGTGTTTCTGGGGTGGCTGACAAAATGGCTGAGTGAGTGGATGGATCTATATAGGGTACTATATAGGGTTTTGTGTTTGAGATGCTCCAGGGAATTGTGCAATGTATTGAGCCTTGTGTCTTTCATTATTTCAGTGGTGGTGGGTTAATCCTAATTAAAACCTAAAGGGCAGGTCCTGCCCTTAGAATTTGGGTGGGGTGGATGTAAATTCTTAATCCCATCAACTCCAACCTGGGGGAGTTTTGTTTATGAATAGGCTGGTCTGGATGTTTTTAACGGGCACAAAATATCCATCTCTAAAGATTTCAGGCATTTGCTGGAGGCTGTTTCCTATAGCAGGAAGGCTGTGGTTGCCTTCTGCCTTTAAGAGCATGTTTCTCCATTTCTCCTTTGGGGAAATATAATAGTCGGTCTCTTTTAATCTCCCCCCAAATATTTCATTCTCTAGGAGAGGGGGGAGACTTCCCACAGTTTGTTTTTCTATAATAACAACAACAACAATAAAACAACAACAATAATAATAATAATAATAATAATAATAATAATAATAATAATGTGTCTGGTTCGAGTTGGAACCCCAAATTATTCTCCTGACAAGACAATCATGGCTGGCTGGGGAATTCTGGGAATTGAAATCCACAAGTCTTAAAGTGGCCACATTTCTCTCCAACCAAATCTTCTGTGGTCTATTATTTTGTCCCTAATCAATTCCCATGATGCATGGAACACTAATCAACCAGTCCCATTTTAGCCTAATCTGGGACACGATGTGAATATCCATTCCACAGGCTCACTGGTTCTTTTTTTTTTAAAAAAAAAAAAACCAAACATTCCTTATTTCCTTATGATTTCCTTTTTTTTTTTTTTCAAATGGCACCCCGAATGATCCTAACGCTTTGCATACAAAACAGCAGGGACAGATAACGGCAAGTGTAATTAGAAATATAAATAAAACCGCAATCTCAGGGGAGTTTTTAAAAGGCTGTGCTTGAAAGTAGGGAAAAATCAGCCCTGGGAATGAAAGGCTGCAGTTCCTGTGTTCGGACCAAGAAGAAACTTGTTTTATATCCCCCAGATATTTCACAGGTAGGCCTAGAGAAGGCACTCTGCATATGGTCAGAAATTCTGTTATGGATCTTTCCAGTTTCCAAGTTCTCCTTTCAGAATACACAGTGGTCCCTAAGATGACCAAGCCAATCACAGCTGAAAAACAATTGCAGGAACTGGATATGTCTAGTTTGATGAAAAGAAGGACTAGGGAAGACATGATAGCAGTCTTCCAATATCTAAAGGGTTGCCCCAAAGAAGAGGGAGTCAAGGTAATCTCCAAAGCACCTGAAGGCAAATCAAGAAGCAATGGGTGGAAACTGATCAAGGAGAGAAGCATTAATCAGAGAAAAATAATAATAATCAGTGGAATGGTTTGTCTCCAGAAATTGTAAATGCTCCATCACTAGAGCTTTTAAGAAGAAAAATATCACCCTACATCCAGGGGCGGTTGTGAGGGTTCCGGCAGTTACTCCAAATAAATCATGAGCCTTGAGCCACACTCCCAAAATTAAAGAGGATTTATTTGAAGCTACCATTCTACGACTGGCACTAACCTAGGCGTAGCCAACTCTGAGAGATGTAATTCACTGTCAGCCTTGATCCTGCTTTCCTCCCCAACCTTCTGGGTTTATCATCCAATGAAACACATCCATAGCCAAGAATCATCAATCAGGCTCTCCAATTAGATTTTTACGTGGCACACGCTTCAGTCATCTAATCAGTCTTTGAAGAAAATATGAATGGAATGTACGAGAACTATCCACAAAATAGATTACGTTTTCGTCTGTAGCAAGAAGGGGTGGAGCTAGCGTGGCCATCTTTGGTCTGTGCGTCCCCCGCTCAGTCTGCATCTAGTCGTGCTAGTGGGAGGTTGGTATCGTTGCCCATTATTTCACAGCAAACGTTTGAAATGTGTGCCTTAATTGAAAATCCCTCGAGAAAAGCCCCGATTTTGCTGTAGTGCGGATGAGGAAAAATCTCCCACGTGAAAGCAATCAGGACTTCTCGAGTGCGATTTGCTGTGTGTGGTCGGGCATTGTCATGCAAAAACAAAATTTTTGAGCGTAACTTTCCTCTACGCTTGTTCTGAATTGCTTTTCTTAGTTTTTGCAATGTTTCACAATAATTTCAATCGGTTTAATGGTTTTTTGCAAACAAAAACCTTATCACTCATCGCACCTCACATCTCGAGGGATTTTCAATTGCAGCACACTTTTCAAACGTTTGCTGTGAAATAACGGGCAACGATATGAACCTCCCACTAGCACGACTAGATGCAGACTGAGCGGTGGACGCCCAGACCAAAGATGGCCAGGCTAGCTCCGCCCCTTCTTGCTACAGACGAAAACGTAATCTATTTTGTGGATAGCCCTTGTACTTTCGATTCTACACTATTGCCTGCTCTTTGAAAATCCCCCCCTCTTCTTTCTATTGTTCATTATAAAACGTGTGTACAAAATGTTTTACGAGTTGACAGATTCTATCAGTTCGGACCGGTTCTATAGAACCAATTGTTATGATTCTGTGCAGTTCGGAGAACCAGCAAATTGTAACCCTGGCTGGCCCCTCCCTTCTCCGCCTGCCTCTCCTCTTCCCACTCAGTCACTCCTTAAGGCAGGGGTGGGCAAACTACGGCCCGCGGGCCACATCCAGCCCGTTGGTCTGTCCAATCCGGCCTGCCCCTGAAAAAAAATTGCTGGGCATGGCGTATTGCCCTGTGCCGCGTGGCCCCCAAGGCTGCAAAACAGTGCGGAGCGCTCTCAGAGTAGGAAAGAAAAGAACGTTGCAAAGGCCTCGGCTGAGAGTTTGAAATCATCTTCGAGTGTGACCTCTCCGAAGGTGAGTCCCCGCCAATCCCCCTTTTTTTTCCGAGGCTTCCAGGCTTAAACTTTGCAAAGGCAAAGTTTGCAGGTGGGAGCATCTTCCCGCCAAGGAAAGGGAAGGGTTCCGCCCAGCGGGTGGGTGGGCGGGCTGCTTGGAGGAGGTGACCCAGTGGCACTCTGGGTTTCCCCTCCACCGCACTGTTCAAAGTTTAAGCCTGGAAGCCCTTCCGGCTTCCTTTTAACTCGCGGGTGCTTGCGCCTGGCCCCGAGCCGTGCGGTGGAGGGAAGCCCAGAGCGCCGCCTGGTCACCTCCTCCAAGCAGCCCGCTCGCCCGCCGGGCATA
The DNA here is from genome assembly GCA_033807585.1 of Hydrophis major. Taxonomy (NCBI): domain Eukaryota; kingdom Metazoa; phylum Chordata; class Lepidosauria; order Squamata; family Elapidae; genus Hydrophis; species Hydrophis major. The sequence continues at coordinate 7,760,166 of CM066328.1, forward strand.
ACCCTTCCCGTTCATCCCTTGGGTGTCTGCCTCGTTCCTCTCTCAGTCGCTCTCTCACTCCTCCACCAGCCCAGAAAAGAAAGAGAAAAAGAGGCGAATAGTTATTATTCTCAGCCGAAACAACCAGAAACAAAGGAAGGCAGGCAGGCAGAACGGAGCACTGGATTGAACCGTGGGTGGCTGTGTGGGGGTGAATGGGTGCTTCGGAGGAGCTGGGCCGACAGGAAGCCACCCTGCCGCCTTCTTTGAAGTAGTTTCTTCCTGGGCTGGTGGAGGAGCGAGAGAGCGACTGAGAGAGGAACGAGGCAGATACCCAAGGGATGAGTGGGAAGGGTTCCGCCCGGCGGGTGGGTAGCTTGGAGGAGGCGACCCGGCGGCGCTCCGGGTTTCCCCTCCACCGTGCAGCTTGGGGTCAGGCACGAGCACCCGAGAGGAAAAAGCAAGCTGCAAGTTACTGGGAAGTTGCTCAGGTGCTGGGAGCTGCCGTCGTGGTGAGCGGCTCGTCGGGCACGTACGCGAAGAGGAGGTCTTTTAAAGTGCTGCCTGAGCAGGACCACCGAGCTGGGAAATGGGGCACCAAGACAGGGCAAGGCTCCACCAGCAGCGGCCGAGCTTTAGGTGGGCTTGGATGCCCCTGAGCGCGGTTTGCTGTTTGTTCTCTTCTGGGACTCGCGTTTAGAAAGTGTGGAAAGTAGTAGCAGGAGCAGCCGCGGTGTTACTTTTTCTTATATATATATATATTAATTATATATAATATTCTTATATATAATTTGCTGCATTTTATAATGGACCCTTTATAACGGCCTTTTATAAAATTGGTTCGGCCCTCAAACACAGATCTGATTTTCCATGTGGCCCCCGACAGAAATTAATTGCCCACCCCTGCCTTAAGGTATTTCTTTTTTTTCCCCTCCCAACGATCAGCTGTTCCAATGATCAGCTGTGCTGGGATCGACCTCACTGTCTTACGGCTTCACCAAGGAGGCTTTGCTGAGGCCCAGGAGGCAAAAGGGAGGGGTGTTGCTGCAAAAAAGAAGAAGAAGCCACGCCCACCCAGTCACATGTCCACACCCACCTAGCCGGTTGTTAAAAAATTTGAACCCCACTCCTGCCCACATCCCTCAGCATTCCCCAAGCCAGGGTCAACATGGCATTCTCTTAGGCATTATGGGGAAATAAATATGGTAACCAAACCCAGTGATGTATCAGTCAAAATCAGTAAATCTCCAAACAGAACAGAACAGAAGGGAACTTGGAGGTCATCTCGTCCAACCCCCTGTTCTATATCAATGATTTTGAACCTTTTGGGCCCCGAGTGCCCAAAGCACTGGCTGGAGAATTCTGGGAGTGGAAGTCCACAGGTCTTAAAGTGTCCAGGTTTTCAAAACACCAGTTCAAAGCCATCCCAATGCCCGTAGCAACAACAAACACAAAAGCAACATTTCTCTCTACTAACAACCAACAATCACATTCTCTAAGCCGAACTTACTCCCCGAAAAGCTGAGAAACAGCCTCTAACACACACCTGCTCCTACCTGATGCAGCTGTAATTTCCATTGATGAGGGATAATCAACCCCTAATTATCTGTTTAGGTTTCCATTCAGGATTAATCTAGCTCTTTTGTGAGTTGAGGAAAGACGGCGGAAGGCTCCGCGATGTGTTTTGTTTTGGTTTTTTTTTAAAAAAAGCCAATCCTTTCTCACACTAGGGAGCGCCAGCCCAGAATTACTGGATGACTTCTGCTCCATGGGCCTAAGGTCAAAAAAGTCAAGATGGCAGCCATGATGGGGCCCTCAAACCTTGGCCTGACTTTGTGGGCTTCTAACATTTCAACATTCTTGTTTCAACATCTTTCCTGCCCAGCGTCCAAGAGAAGATTGGTTGAAGTCTTGTGAGCCTAGGAAATTTCGACACCCACCCAGCTATAAAATCAAGATTGAGGTTGCTAGACAACAGCTCAGATTACGATACAGAACGTCTTGCATCCGGGGAATGTGTGAATGTGGGAATGTGCCGTCAATGATTTCAGAACAACAGAGTTGGAGGTCTTCTAGTTCGTGGTCGCCAACCAGTGGGCCGGGGACCACTGGTGATCCAGGAGAAAATTTTGGTGGTACGCAGATAAATGTCACCCCCAAAGCACTCCCCTCAAAGCAATTAATCCAGGCTGCATAGGAACACAAGGATTGTGTTGCTTGCATTGCAAACAACGTGAGGTAGCGAGGGGAGAGGGAAAGGGCGGAGGGGGGGAACGTGCCCCACACGCCCCATGCATCTCACCTGGCCACCCGGCTGCTTCTTTCCGCTTCTTTCTTCTTCTGCTTTTGGCTGCATTCAAGGGAAGCAGCCAAAGTCTTTCTTTCTCTCCCCCAAACTCTGTCAGAAATGAGTCTTTGGGACCCTGCAAGGCATTCTGGTCCAAGAGGCTGCGGCCAGCAAAGACTCGTTTCTGGTAGAGTTTGGGAGAGAGAAAGAGAGACTTCTGCTGCTTCTGCGGCTTTCCTTGCATGAAGCCAAAAGTCTCTCTCTCTCTCTCTCCCCCTGAGAACGGAGCTGGAGATGGTATCCTGCCATCCCAAATAAAGAACGATCGATCGGTAGGAAAACAGGGTGGGGGATTTTCACAGGGTCTCTGATCCACGGGATTTAAAATTATGAGTTTGGTGGTCCCTGAGGTCCAAAAGGTTGGTGACCCCTGTTCTAGCCCATCCTTCTGCTGAAGCAGGATAGAGACCCTACCATTTCAGACAAATGGTTAGCCAAACTCTTCTTGAAAACTCCCAGTGTTGGAGCATTCACAACTTCTGGAGGCAAGTAGTTCCACTGATTAATTGTTCTCTCAGTCAGGAAATTTCTTCTTGTTTCTAAGTTGCTTCTCTCCTTGATTAGTTTCCACCCGTTGCTTCTTGTCCTGAACAACGTTAAGAACTTTAGCCACCCCCCATATCCATGCCATGATTATTTATTTATGTATTTATTTATATCCTACCTTTATGATTTGTATAAATAACTCAAGGTGACGAACATACCGAACATACCTCCTATTTGCCCCCATAAAAACAATCCTGTGAGATTGGTTGGGCAGAGAGAAAGGGACTGGCCCAAAGTCACCCAGCCAGCTTTAATGCCTAAGCAGAACTAGAACTCACTGTCTCCTGGTGATTGGCCCAAAATCACTCAGCCATTTCTCATGCCTCAGGTAGCACTAGAACTCACAAACTCTTGGTGTTTGACCCAAAGACAGCCAACTGGTTTTCATGACCAAGGCAGGACTAGAACTCATTGTCTCCTGGTGACTGGCCCAAGGTCACTCAGCCGGCTTTCATACCAAAGGTGGGATTAGAACTCCTAGTAATCGGCCCCAAAGCACCCAATAACGGTTTTCATGCTGTAGGAAGAAAAATCCATCTGGTTCAGTTCCGAGCTGGGAAAAAAAGGCGCTGGAATTAAAATGGAGGCTGATTGGAGAGAAGGGTTCTGTTTATTGATGAGCAGAACCAACATGTGGTTCTGGGACAGCTGACAAATTAGCTTGAGGAGTGCAAGGATTTTTATCCAGTTTCTGAAATGCTGCTGGGGATTGTGCACGATAGTGAGCTCGGTGTCTTTTGCTATTCTAATGATGGTGGGTTAATCCTATTATGTCCTAAAAGTCATGTCCTAAAAGTCCTTGGAATTTGGGTGAAGGGGGATGTAAATTTTAATCCCATCTCTGGAGGTGAAGGTATTTTATTTGTTAATAGGCTGGCCCAGTCTTTCTTAATGGGCACAAAATATCCATCTCTAAAGACTTTAGGCATGTGCTGGAGGATATGAAGAAGGACTGCGTCTGCTTTCTGCCTTGAAAAACATGTTTCTCCATCTCTCTTTTAGGGAAATATAATATTTTGCCTCTTTTAATATTCCCCCAAATATTTCATTCTTCGGGGTGGGATGCTTTCCACAATCGTCTTCATTTAACAACCACAATCCCTTGTGAGGTGAAGTCTGGGCAACTGAATGCAGCTAACAGAATGTTTTAATGGCCAGATGCCCTTCCTGTCACCAATTAGGAGTTTTGTTCAGCAGATGTATTCTCAGTGTGCCCAAAAAGAGAAATATCTGCCTCTACCTAAGACCGAACTCCCAGCCTCCTGATTGTGAGGCACAAGCTCCACCTCTAGGCCATTTGCGCCACTCTGGGTGCCTCCCACAATGCCTTAGCAGAACTAGAACTCACTTTCTCCTGGTGATTGGCCCCAAATCATTCAGCCATTTTTCATGCCTCAGGCAGGACTAGAACTCACCATGCCCTGGTTTCTAGCCAGTGGTCTTCACCACTTTGATTGATACCCTATCCAAAACCCAATTAGATAACAGCCAAATCTCATGGCACTCCAGTATAATACAACCTTGAAATTTTAAAAAAGCTTGCCTAAAAAGGGAAAAAAAAGCCTCTAACAAATATTATCTACATCAAAGCGTGCAAATTTATAAGTGGCGGAAAAAAAGCTTCACAGGCTCTGGAAAAGAATTTTTTTTTTTCATGCTGAAGAGGTCAATTTAAAAATAAATCCAGCAATTAAAAGCCATCTTTGGCTGTGAAAGCCCACATGAAAACACTGTATTAAATATATAGAAGAAAATAAGGCATCCAATAGCAAAGGCAACAGAAATGCTGCAAAGATTAAGACTTACAGCTACGTTATTACAAAGCAGCTCTGGAAAAAATAAAAATGTCTTTTCCTTTTTCCTTTTGCCTATAAAAGCCGTTCTTAAATACAGAGAGGAAACCACCCAGGGATAAATTGGAAAAAAGGACCGCTGGAAAATGTAAGCAAAGAAGATTAAACTGTTTACATGTTAGATTTACAAGCACTTCAGCCTGTGTGTTTTCTCTTTCTTTTCTTTTCTTTTTTTAAAAAAGACACCCTCCCGAAAAAAAACTTTTAAAAATCTATCTATCCTCTAAAATTCATAACCTGAGGATGCTGAGGGTTTGTTTTTGTTTTAATTTTATTTTTTAAGTTCTTTGAAAATGAAATAATCCCCCTTTTTTCTCTCTATCTCTTAGAAAAACCAACAAACTGTTGATTTTTAATTACTTTTTTCAATTAACGATACTATCCGTCAATGCAAATGAATGCAGATGAGTTCATTCTTCTGAGAAAATTTTAACACCCTCCATCTTTTCCTGCATTTAAGCTAATTAGTATTTCTGGAAGGAAAAGAAGTCAGTGTGTGTGTGTGTGTGTGTGTGTGTGTGTGTTTGTGGAAGCAAGCATGTATGTGTGTCCAGAATGCAAACACTGCAGGGAATTCAGAAGAAGGTTTCTGTGGCATTGTGTAATAAACTGATTACATAACCTGTAACCTTGTTTTTAATTTCACCTAGCAAGGGAACAAAAATGCCAGAGGAAGGACAGGTATAATCGCATAATATGCTTAACAGCCCTTTTCTTCTTCTTCTCTCCTTCCTCTCTTTTCTTTCTTTCTTTCTTCCTTTTTCCTCCTCCTCCTCCTCTCTCTTTTCCCACTCTCGTCCTTTGCCACCTTCTCCTTTCTCCTCCTCCTTCTCCTCTTCCTTCTTCTTCTGCTTCTTCTTCTCCTCCTCCTCCTCCTCCTTCTCTTCCACCTTTCCCTTTCTCTTTTTCCCTTCCTCTCCTCTCCCTCCTCTTCCTCTTCCCTTCCTCCTCTACTTCTTTTCCACCACCTCCTCCACTATCCTTTCTCTTCCTCCTCCTTTCTTTCTTCTCCTCCTCCTCCTTCTCTTCCTCTTCTCTTTTCCCTCCTTCTTCTATTCCTCTCTTCCACCTCTTCCCTTTCCCCTTCCTCCTCTACTTCTCATCCCCATTCTCCTCCTCCTCCTCCTTTTGCGATCTTCTGACAAGCAACGTCAATGAGGAAGCCAGCTTTGCTTAACGACCGTGTCACTAACTTAATGACCTCAGTGCTTCACTTAACAACAATTACAAAAAAGGTCGCAAAATGGGTCATAACCCACTTAGCAAATGTCTCACTTAACAGTAGACATGTTGAGCTCGATTGTGGTCGTAAGTCAAGGAGTACCTGAATGCATAGAGAGGATCGCATCTCTAGGAAATCCCAGATCCTGGGACACTGCAAACATCATAAATAGGAGTCAGTTTACAAGCTTTACAACGGATAAGGACAGGAGAGAAGCACAACCCGGGAACCAGAGGTGGTATTCAGCTGGTTCTCACCGGTTCTGGAGAAATGGTAGCGGAAATTTTGAGTAGTTCAGAAAACCGGCAAATCCCACCTCTGACTGGCCCCGTTCCCATCTATTCTCTGCCTCCCATTGAGTCCCAGCTGATCGGCTGGATCTCCTTTGGTTGCCCTGCACAGGAGAAGGGAGCTGGAAAGCAGGTTAGTGGGGTGGGGAGGGAGGGGGGATTTTGTAGGAACCTGTTCTGACCCAGACTTTGTCAAACTTAATGAAACACAAACTTACTTTCAAAGTAAAACCTCTTTTAATGCAACGCTGGGAATTACTTGAATTCCCAGCCAGAATCAATTATAAACAGTTCCCCCAGATGAAAGCACGCCTTTCAGTGCTTTAGAATGCTGCCAAAAAGCAGAATTAATTATAACATAAACCAAGCAAAGTGCCAGAAAAAAACCAAAGTTCACAGAGCTTCAAGGAGGACTCGGAATCTAATTGAACTGCCTTGCTTCCTGCAAAGCATTCGTCATTGAGGTCTGACTTTTATCCCTTGTGGGAGAAGCAATCACCTCCCAGCCTTACTCCCAAGTCTCCCCTTCTGCTTCAGCTGCTCTCGCCTTCTAGTAGCTCTGCACACACCCGTACTGGGAATGTTCTGTCTTTTAATTGCTGGCTGAATATAAAGACAGACAGGCAAACTCTACAAAGGCTTCCATATGAAGTTTCTTTATTGGATCACAAGGCATTTCTCAAGGGGTAACTCACAGTTATGTTGAGGTTCATCTGTCCAATTCTTTGCTTAGCTGACTTCATCGTGTATCTTCTTCATCCTATAACGATGGAGCAAAGGGTGAAATGCCAGCACGGTGCTGGGGTCCAAGCAAGAGTAAAGGAAACTCCCCCAACCCAACTAAGGGTCAATTCAGTGACCAATCAGGATTACAGATGTGACCACATGACATGGACTACATTTCCCATGATTCATTAACTATTCATTAACTACCATGAGGCATTCCCTTAAGGGGACAGCTCCCAATTCCTATTTAACTATCCCAATTCCCAGTGAACTATATACAGTCTGGACAGCACAGGGAACAGGATCCCCTTTGTTTCTTGGCCTCGCTACTGCCAGGCACCCTACTGGCTCCATCCCTGCATCGAATGCAGGACCCTTGTCCGAGTCCTGTCCAAGATCCTGTTTGGTCCCCTTTCTTCTTCACTGTCCAACTCCCCTGCCGGCTGCACCAACTGCCGGTGAAACACAACAGAACCTTCCCCCAGGAGTGGGGAGGGAATGGAGATTTGACAGTATCCTTCCCCTGCCATGCCCACCAAGCCATGCCCACAAAACCGGTAGTAAAAAATAAATAAAAAATTTGAATCCTACCCCTGCAAGGAAGCCATCGCTGCCGTTAAAACCTCTCAGACAGGTTTTTTAAAGCCAACCTGGATCTTTGATGTATGACTTCAGCCAGGAGCGTGATGGTTATTTTAACAAGATGACGCTGGATTTATGGCCGGAAGGGATACAGAGGCCCAGCCACAAAAAATTTTCAGCTCCTGTCTCCTCTCAAGTAGCAAAGTCTGTAATCAATTAATCACCAGCAGGCAGAGACGAGTGAAAGAATTATTTTTAAAAAAGTCCTGTTCTTAAGGCTGTTGGAAGAAGACCTGAGCAAGGGACTTTGTCGTTATTGTTGTTAGTTGCGAAGTCATGTCTGACCCATCGCGACCCCCATGGACCACGTTCCTCCAGGCCTTCCTGTCCTCTACCATCTTCTAGAGTCCATTTAAGCTCATGCCGGCTACTTCAGTGATTCTATCCAGCCACCTCATTCTCTGCCGGTCCCCTTTGTCAACTCATAAAAACATTTCTATAGCCATTTTAGAGTTGCCAACAGACAGAGGGGGGGGGGGGAAGGAGGGTTTGAAAGAGCAGTGCAGCAGCTTGGAAACTGAAAGTGTTCCTAAGAGGTCTGTAGGGGGCATGCATAAACGCACCAACGTGCCTACCGTCCCTGTCCTATTGTTTCTTTTATATATATATATATTTATTTTTCTTATATGTATCCATATATTCATAACTATGTTTTTACTTATACCTTTTATCTTGTAAGCAATTGACAAATAAAAAATAAATCAATCAAAATAAATAAATAGTTTTACAAAGATAGTAACTGAGTGGCTGAAGTTTCTGCCGTGCAAAATTCTAACTGGAGAGCATGAGAGCTATGGAGGTGTCCCATTGGAGGATATGAATTATGATACACCCAGGGGGTGGGGAGAAAACCAGAGTCAAGGATGACAATGAATTATGTGCCTCAGAGTCGGCTACTCCCAGGCAGTGCCAGCATGTTAACTCCCAATAAATCCTTTCGAAGTTTTGGGAAGTTGGGCTGAAGACTCATGACTTAATTGAGGGCAACTGCCGGAATCCTGACACCCCTCTTCTATTGCCCTCAATCTTTCCAACATGAGGCTCTTCACCAGGGAGTCCTTCCTTCTCAGTAGGTGGCCAAAAATATTTGAGTTTCATCAAAAAAAGACAGACAGGTAGTCTATAGCTTACAACCACAACAAGTTTCTCTCTTAGTTCTAGGTTGCGTCTGTCCTTGATTGCAGACAGTCCTCAACTTACAACGGTTTGTTTAGCGGACCGTTTGAAGTTACAACAGCACTGGAAAAAGTGACTTATGACCATTTTTTCACACTTATGACCATTACAGCATCCCCACTGTCACGTGACTTACATTCGGGTCTTGGGAACGAACTCATATTTATGATGGTCACAGTGTCCCAGGGTCACGTGATCCCCTTTTGCAACCTTCTGACAAGCCAAGTTAAGGGGGGAAGCCAGACTCACTAAACAACCGGGTTACTAACTTCACAGCTGCAGGGATTCACTTGACAAGAAAAGTCGTAAAATGGGGGTAAAACTCACTTAATTAAAAGGTTGCAAGTTGAGGCCTACCTGTAATCAAGGAGAGAAGGAAGGAAGGAAGGAAGGAAGGAAGGGACAGAGAGAGAGGAGGAAGGGAGGAAGGAAATAAATGGAAGGAGGAAGGGACAGAGGCAGAGAAAGAAAGAAAGAAAGAAAGAAAGAAAGAAAGAAAGAAAGAAAGAAAGAAAGAAGAAAGAAAGAAAGAAAGAAAGAAAGAAAGAGGGAGAGGGGGAGACAGAGGGAGGGAGATAGAGGGAGGAAGGAAGGAAGGAAGGAAGGAAGGAAGGAAGGAAGGAAGGAAGGAAGGAAGGAAGGAAGGAAGGAAGGAAGAGACAGAGAGAGAGGAGGAAGGGAGGAAGGGAGAAAGGAAATAAATGGAAGGAGGAAGGGACGGAGGCAGAGAAAGAAAGAAAGAAAGAAAGAAAGAAAGAAAGAAAGAAAGAAAGAAAGAAAGAAAGAAAGAAAGAAAGAAAGAAAGAAAGAAAGAAAGAAGAGGGAGGGAGGGAGGGAGGGAGGGAGGAAGGAAGAGACAGAGAGAAAGGAGGAAGGAAGAAGGGAGGAAGGAAATAAATGGAAGGAGGGAGGGACAGAGGCAGAGAAAGAAAGAAAGAAAGAAAGAAAGAAAGAAAGAAAGAAAGAAAGAAAGAAAGAAAGAAAGAAAGAAAGAAAGAAAGACACACACAGAGAGAGGGGGGAGGAAGGAAATAAATGGAAGGAGGGAGGGATGAAGGCAGAAGAAAGAAAGAAAGAAAGAAAGAAAGAAAGAAAGAAAGAAAGAAAGAAAGAAAGAAAGAAAGAAAGAAAGAAAGAAAGAAAGAAAGAAAGACACAGAGAGAGAGGAGGAAGGAAGGAAGGAAATAAATGGAAGGAGGGAGGGAGGCAGAGAAAGAAAGAAAGAAAGAAAGAAAGAAAGAAAGAAAGAAAGAAAGAAAGAAAGAAAGAAAGAAAGAAAGAAGGAAAGAAAGAGGGAGGGAGGGAGAGGAAGGAAGGAAGGAAGGAAGGAAGGAAGGAAGGAAGGAAGGAAGGAAGGAAGGAAGGAAGGAAGGAAGGAAGGAAATGTCATGGAAAAAACTTGTGTTTTTTGCCAATCTAAAGAGCTTTTTCCATTCCTTTTCAAAGCTTCTTCCCCTCCAGGCTCTGAACTCCACAGCTGTTACTTCTATTTTATGTCTTTGAAGGCAAAAATGGCAGAGCCACAACCTGTTTCTGCACCGGTTCCCTCCTGTGGCTTGGCAGATTGTGTGTTTTGGAGGGATGTCAGAGAACCACAGAATCCCTTTTCACCTCTCTCCTGCGCTTCACAAGCCTTTAGCAGTCAGGCCAGTGATGTGAATTGGCAGCTTTTGAAACAGATACAGTACCTAATCAATCTCTTTTTTAAAAGAAAAAAGAAAGCATCTCCATTTTTATTACCTACAATGTGCCTTTGGGCACAACAACAGAAATGTTAAGTTCAATTATGGCCATAAGTCGAGTACTATCTGTATTTAGGTCCCATATCAGGTCTAGTTTATATACAGCTAGTCCTTGACTTATGAGCACAATTGAGATCGGAATATTGTTTTGGCCCAAACTCTCCTTTTGGACATCTGTGTGACATCACAACTTACATACAAAAGACATGAGGTTGGAATCATGCTTTTGTTCGGCATGCATGGACTTCAGATCCCAGAATCCCCCAGGCAGCATGTGTGGACTTCAACTCCCAGTATCCCCTGGTCAGCATGCGTGGACTTCAGCTCCCAGAATTCCTCAGCTAGCATGTATGGACTTCAATTCCCAGAATCCCCTGGTCAGCACCCATAGATTTCAGCTCCCAGAATCCCCTAAATGGCACGTGTCAATTTCAACTCCCAGAATCCCCTGGTCAGCACGTATGGACTTCAACTCCCAGAATCCCCTGGTCAGCATATGTAGACTTCAGCTCCCAGAATCTCCCAGACACAAAATGTGGACATCATCTCCCAGAAACTCCTGGTCAGTCCATGAGGGCTTCAACTCCCAGAATCCCCTGGTCAGCCCATGAGGGCTTCAACTCCCAGAATCCCCTGGTCAGCCCATGAGGACTTCAACTCCCAGAATTCCTCAGCCAGTACACATCCATCTCCCAGAATCCCCCACTCGATGTGTGTAAACTTTAACGCCCAGAATCCCGCAACTGACACATATGGATCTTACTTCCCAGAATCCCCCAGCCAGCCAAACATGGATTTCAGCTCCCAGAATTCCCCAGTCAGCACATGTGGATTTCAGCTCCAATCTGGCCAATCTGTAAATTGAAGCCCACATATCATAAAGTTGCTGAGGTTAACAAATCCTGGTTTAAACTCCTGTAATCTACTTGTGTTCGAATGCCATCATCTTGTCTTTTGACAAATCTGGTTCAAGCAATAGGGTCCCATTTTCTGGAATCTAAAAAGCCCAGATCAATCAGGCCATAAACTGGATCAACCAAGAAGATTCAACTTTCTCTTTCAAATGGATCTGGAGGAATTCTCTCTCAAAGTTCTGATGAAGTCACCAATTGAGAAAGGCAACAAATGAAGACATCTTTCAGAATTTTTATAAAACATCCCGGCGGGGTGCCTGAATTTTGCTTTTCTTTTGTTTCCCCCTTGGAAATCAGCAGCTAAACAAGGGCTGATGTTTCCTGGGCGGGGAGCACCTTTCGAACTCGCCACAGCAGGCCATTGTCATGAGTGACAAGCGCCAGACTTCGCCCTCGGCTCGGCTGTCAATCCCCAGCACTGTCCAAACACATCAAGCAGTCGAAGATGACAAATCGCACAAATGTTGGCATCTCCGACACAGTAGGACGTGTCTCTCAGCACTTCACGGATGGTGACATGCCAGACTGGATAAAACAGACAGAAAAGCTTGTCGATTATATTAAGGAAGGAGTTTTTTGTGCAGATAATGGTATTTCTACACAGCAATGGATCCAGATGAACAGAAGCAGGGGAAGATCAGAAGCCGAGCCACTGAGGACTAGAAGCTTGGCTTCCCAAGTGTGGAAAAAGCAAAATGCATCTCCAGACTTATACTGTTCTTATCAAGAACTAGCTATACACCCATGTTTCAGTAAGAAACTATGTGGTCGGGCTTAGTTTTGGGGGAGGAAAATAAGGGGAAAAAAATGTGCCTCTGCCTACCAGATCCATCGGTATTCATCTGGCTAGCGTCTTGTCAGTGTGTGAGAGAGTTGAGGGCTGTTTGGAAACTGAAACAGTATTTGCTGTGTGAGCAAGAAGGAGACAGCAAGGAGCCTAGGCGTGGCTTAGCTCAACTGTTCTATACTAAAACTGCTTGCTGCTATGAAACTAAATCTGAAACTGAACCTCCTCTCCTCTGCTTGTGTTTTGCATTTGGAACAGATTTCTTTCCAGGTGGGGAGGGGGAGTAGAACTCCTTAGCATCAGAGCATGTTAATCATAATATTATACAAAAACTAATGCTTTGATGGTCATTTCGAAAAATCCTTTCTTAGTGAGTCCCTAGAAGCCAAGAGGAACATATTTACCAAATTTCAAGTTTGTAGGCTTCATGGTGCTGGAGATTTTGTGATGACGCAAGAGGGGTAATTCACTTTTTTATATACAGATAATTATTCTCTTTGAGGTGACCGATGAAGTCAGCTTCACTCAGAGTTTCCCCAGAATATAAACTGCCGGTTCGCACCGGTTGTAGCGATCCGGTAGCACCAGTCGGCCTCACCCACCTGCCTCCACCCTTTCCTGTCCTATATTTCCTTTGTTTGTAGCTCAGCCGCACTTGAGCTGTTTTACTCACCAGCGCTGATGGTAAGTTTTCATGCTTAAAATTGCCTGTTTTATAATGCTCCCCATGTGCTCACAGAACCGGTAGTAAAATATTTTGAATTCCACCACTGGTGTAATTGATTAGTTCTTTTTATATTCCTGCATGCCCCAGGCTACAAATTGAGAGGGCCTGTTCTCGTCTTGCCTAACCCATGAAAACCAGCTGGGTGATTTTGGGCCAATCACCAGGAGACCATGTGTTCTAATCCCACCTTAGCTATGAAAGCCAGTTGGGTGACTTAGGGCCAATCATCAGGAGATGGTGAGTTCTAGTCCTGCCTTAGACATGAAAGTTGGCTGGATGACTTTGAGTCAATCACCAGGAGACGGTGAATTCTAGTCCTGCCTTAGACGTGCAAGGCATGTTAGCCATCTCTGACTCTCTCAGTCTGAATCCACCTCACTGGGTTGTTGTGGGGAAAAAACAGGAGGAGGAAGGAGCATTATATATGTTCACTGCCTTGAGTTATTTACAAAAATGATAAAAGTGGGATTAAAATAAAACAGTAAAATAGTAAAAAGATAATCCAGTAAAATAATCCAAAAATTAATTAATTTAAATCAAAATAAAATAGTAAAAAAATAGAATAAAATAAATAAAATTAAAATAAGTTGAAGTAAAATAAAACAAAAATTAGTTGCTTTTTAACTTTTGGTTCCTCCCTGCTTCAGTTAGGCCCCGTATGACTGAAATATGTCAATGTTTAATTTTAACATAGTTGTTTCTGCCTGCAGTTTCGATCAACCCCAAGTGAGGAATGGGAGAGCAAAATTAGAATCGGAACAGAGCTGGAAGGGACCTTGGAGGTCATCTAGTCCAGTCCCCTGCTCAAGCAGGAGATCCTTTATACCACTTCAGACAAGTGACTATCCTGTCTCTTCTTAAAAACCTCCAGTGATGGAACACCCACAACTTCTGGTGGCAAGCTGTTCCACTGGTTAATTGTCCTCACTGTTTGGAAGTTTCTCCTCAATTCCAGGTTGCTTCTCTCCTTGGTAACTAACAGGGAAACTATCCATCTGTTACTTCTTGTCCTGCCTTCAGGTGCTTTGGAAAAGAAATTGACCCCCTTCTCTTGGGGCAGCCCCTCAAATACAGGAAGACTGCAATCATGTCCCCCCTAGTCCTTCTTTTCTCTAGACTGGTCAAATGCAATTCCTACAACCGTTCTTCAGATGTTTTTGTCTCCAATCATCTTAGTTGCTCTTCTTTAGATTTTTTCCCAAAGTCGCCAACATCTTTTTTGTAATGTGGCGACCAAAACTGGAGACGGTTATTCCGGGTGTGGCCTTACTAAGATTTTATATAGCTGTTGTTAGGGATAACATTGGTTACCTAACTTAGTTTGGGTAAAAAAAATAATATATAAACTATGTTAGTGAGTTTAAGTGTAAGTATCATTTAAACTGCAAAACATGGATTTTGGGTGCGGTTGTAAAATCACCATAAGAGGCAGCAAGAGAGCTCACTGTTAGCTGGCTTGTACTGGAGAGCTGACAATGTTGGATTGATGGTGATTACTGTGTGTTTCCCTGCTGTTGCTGAAAAGAAGAAAAGGGGTTTGATTTTCTTCATATCTCTGACTTAAAAAGAGATATATTGCTGGGCTGATTATTTGTAAGTTTACTGACCTCTATTTTCAACACTGGACTTTGCAACTGATTAATCCCTGGATGGACTGAACTAGTTTATGACATAAGGACTGTTTTGACTATGCTATAACTCTTGCTGGAATAAAAAACTATTTAACTGGCACAGTGTATCTGTCTTACTGAGTGTAAACTACAACAACATTTATCTCACCTAATTTGCCTGCCTGCTAGACTGCCGTTGCACGTTCTGCTAGGGTGTGTATCCCTAACAGCTGTACTAATACTTCACGTCAGTGGTGGAATTCAAAAAAATTTACTACAGGTTTTGTGGGTGTGACTTGGTGGGCATGGTGTGGCTTGGTGGACGTGGCAGGGGAAGGATACTGCAAAATCCCCATTCCCTCCCCACCCCACTAACTGTCAACTCATAAAACATTTTGTATACACGTTTTATAGTTAACAAGAAGTGGGGGGAGTTTCAAAGAGCAGGCGGCAGTGTGGAATCGAAAGTACATTCCATTCGTGTTTTCTTCAAACACTGATTAGATGACTGAAGCTTCTGCTGCGAAAAAAATCTAATAAGAGAGCATGATTGGTGACTCTTGGCTATGGATGTTTTTTGTTGGATGATACAGAGGGATGAGGGGAAGCAGGATAAAGGGTGACAGTGAATTACATATCTCAGAATTAGCTACGCCCAGATAAATGCCGGACATAGAATGTTACCTTCAAATAAATCTTCTTTTAGTTTTGGGAGTTTGGCTCGAGGGTCGTGATTTAATTAGAGTAATTGCCGTAATCCTGACATTAACCTGCTTTCCAGCTCCATTCTCCTGTGCAGGGCAACCAAAGAAGACTCAGCCGATCAGCTGGGACTCGGGAGGCAAAAAATAGATGGGATGGGGCCAGTCAGAGGTGGCATTTGCCAGTTCTCCAAACTACTCAAAAGTTCTGCTATCGGTTCTCCAGAACTAGCCCAAACCGGCTGAATACCACCTCTGCTTCATGTGATTTTCATTCTATGCCTCTGTTTATACAACCTGGGATTATATTCGCTTTTTTGGCTGCATTGTATTAGCACAAAGCTGGTTGAGAGGTTTCTCATTAGGCAAAACGTTTCATGCTGTAAACTAGGACTTATACACATTTCTTTCTATCCAGTGATGAGTGAAAAAGCAGTTCACACCTTTACAGCTAGCCAAGAGGTGACTTCACGCCTTGCCAGATCTAAAACTGTCTGTCTGGTCCAGTCACGTCAAACGCCAGGCTTCTGGCATGTTCAATCCAATCTCCAGATCATAGGAAGCTTTCGCGAATGGTAATCATGGAGTCAGTACAGTGTCTGGGAATTGTAATGTGAATTTCTCAGCCTTATTTATAGCCAGTTCATCGAGTTAAAGTCTCTTTCCCCAAATATTTTTGGCAATATTTTCTACCCACTGCTGTTTAAGACAGGTTTTTTTTTTTCAAACATAGCAACTTTAAGATGTGTGGAGTTCACTTCCCAGAATTCCCTAGCCAGCTTTTGATTTCAGCTCCCAGAATTCCTCAGCCAGCACTTGTGGTCCCACTACCTATAGCTTGAGGAGCGGAAGCTTCTGCTATAATTACCACCCCACCTCAAAAAAACTGGCCCCAGACCCACAGGCACTGCAATACCATCCCTTTGGGGTGATATCAAAATGGCTTCCTTGCTGCTCACTGCACATCAAAATGGCTTCCTTGCTGCTCTCTGCACATCAAAATGGCTTTGTCAACCCTGAAGCTGACCTGGCCAAAGCCATCTTGAAAGCTTCTCTGTTGCCACCCAGGAGCTGAGGGATAAGGAGGAGGGATTTGAGATAGCTGGGGTTTGGTAGCCAAAACAAAATATTTCCTCTTGGGAACCAAGGACATTCTCACACCTAGTCTGAGGAAGGTGGAGTGATGTCACCAGGCAACCAGATAGCGCTGTGATTGGACCATGTGACTGAAAGTGATTTTTACTTTCAATAAAGTGAAAACTGTGGGAATCTTCAGAGTTGGTTTTCACCAGCTCTGTGCCAATGAGATATATCCAATAAAGCTATTCTTTGAGGAATCTACCTGCCTCAAAGTTTTGCTTGCTATGGGTCTATTACTTGAAATCCTGACAGGCTTCCTTTCTGCTCGCTGCACATCAAAATTATTTCCTCACTGCTTGCTGCACATAAAAATGGCTTTCTCACTGTTCACTGCATATAAAAATAGCTTCCTCACTGCTCACTGCACATCAAAATGGCTTGCTCACTGCACATAAAGATGGTGTCAGGATTCCACCATTGCCCTAATTAAATCATGAGTCTCGAGCCAAACTTCAAAAAACTTCAAAGGATTTATTAGAGGCAACATGCTAGCATGACCTGTATGAAGCCATCTCTGGCATCCATAATTTGCAGACACCTGTGACCCTGTTTCCCCCCCCCCAAGTGTGTCATAAATCAGATTCTCCAATTGAACACATTCACTGTCAATCGGAGAATCATGTTCTCCAATTAAATATATTCCAGGGCAAAAGCTCTGGCAGCTTAGTTACTATCTTTTTAAGATAATTGTTGGAATGTACTTTTGATTTCAAAATGCTACACTGCTCTTCCAGATTTCCTCCCCCACCCCCACATGTTTATGGCAACTCTAAAACAGGCATAGGAATGCTTTATGAGTTGACAGATGGCTTCCACGCTGCTCGCTGCACATCCAAATGGTCTCCTCACTGCTCACTGCATATCAAAATGGCTTCCTTACTGCTCACTGAACATCAAAATGGCTTCCTCGCTGCTCACTGCACATAAAGATGGCTTCCTCACTCCTTGCTGCATATTGAAATTGCTTTCTCACTGTTCACTGCATATAAAAATGGCTTCCTCACTGTTCACTGCTCATAAAGATGGCTTCCTCATTGGTCACTGTACATTAAAAAAATGGCTTTCTCACTGCTCACTGCACACCAAAATGGCTCCCTCGCTGCTTGCTGCACATCAAAATGGCTCCCTCGCTCACACGATGGTTACCTTCTGCAGGTGGAGAAAACAGTCTGTGCAGTTTCTTTCTTTGACTCTGTAAGTAGGGGAAGAAAAAGGAGAAAGAATGGCGGTGCAAATCTTGTGAGCCAGTCAGTCCCTGCTTGGGGCCTGCAAGCCGTAAATCCAACATGGGAAGAGAGATTTGGGAACGAAGCAATCGGTCATCTTCGCCGAAGCAACCTGGATTTTGCAGGATCCACAACTGGGGTGTGATTGAATCTCAGCCTCATGATGGAAGGAGCATCTCAATGAGTGTGGTTTTTTTCTATGCATCATCATCCAGCTGAAGAAACATACGATATAGAATCATACGGATGGAAGGGACCATGGAGGTCTTCTAGACCAACCCACTGGTCAAGCAGGAGACCCTATGCATTGCCTTCTGGATGTTGGCATGCCAGCGCTCGCTGGCATGCGCTTGCATGCCAACACCCAGAAGGCAATGCATGCTGGGGGGGGCCACACCCCCTACACATCACACGCAATTCTACCCTCACGTGCTGTGCATCTGTGCATGTGCGCGTGATTCCCTCGCATGCCACACGTCTGCGCATGTGTGCGTGGTTCCCCCCTCATCCACAGTGCCTCCCCTGCGAATGTGCGCGCATCCCCTGAGCATGCCCCTCTACCCCCTGGGCACGCGCGCCAGATACCTGACAATCAGCTGTCGGGTGGTGGCACACATATGCATGAGCAGTGAGGCTCTTCCAGGCAACCTCTCGCATGCCGAGGGAAATGGCTCTGCATGCCACTTCCAGCATGCGTGGCATAGGTTTGCCAACACGGCCCATTCCAGACAAATGGCTGTCCAATCGCTTCTTGAAAACCTCCAGTGATGGCACATCTACAACCTTTGCATGCAAGTTCACCCATAACTTCCACTGATCAATTGTTCTCACTATCAGAAAATTCTTGCTTACTTCTAAGTTGCATCTCTCTTTAATAAGATTCCAACTCTTGCTTCTGTCCTGCCCTCCGATGCCTTAGAGAATGTAGATAGTTCCTTGACTTAGGACCACAACTGAACCCAAGATTTATCTTGCAAATGGGGAGAGTTGTGAATTTTGCCTCACTTTATGACCTTTCTTGCCACAATTGTTAAGTGAATCATGGCTGTTGTTAAGTGAGTCACAAGAG
>CM066328.1:7783862-7851362 GCA_033807585.1 Hydrophis major
AAATCTCTCCACGTGGTCTCTAGGCGTCCAAAATGACTTGATGGCACATAATCCATCGCAGATCAATAGATCACCTTCCCTTAAGCTTTTGGAAAGAAAGAAATACAGATGTTACATTATGTTGCTTGTCATATTATGCACACACACACACACACACACAAAATGCCAACCGGCATGTAAAAGGAATAACAAAAGCATCTTCTACCATGCTGACATCCATCAGGCTTCAGTTCGGCCTGCTGAGGAAGCACTTTAGATCTTTGGTTCCACCTGGTGGTGCTTTCCCTGCACGCTCGCAGGAGCCAAATAGAGCCTCCTTATCCAGAGGCATGCTACCTGGGTGGCACCAGGAGAGAAGTGTTCCCTCCCCCCACCCCGGCCTGAGGCTTCCAGGCTAGAACTTGGGGCTTTGATCCCAGCAGGCAAAGCCAATCCCAAAGCTTTCTGGGTGATGGAGTCCAAAGGCCTCAGTTTGCCCATCCTGCTCTTAATATGTTGCTAAACTAGATTCAAGATTCTGGAGCATCCTCAAATTGTGCCGTTGGAATGGTCCATTTAGGAAAGAGTCTCTCAACCTGGACATCTTTTAAAACTTGTGGACTTCAACTCCCAGAATTCCCTAGCCAGTATACATCGTTGGTTGAAGATTTCTGGGAGAAAGTCCACATGTCATAAAGTTGCCATGGACTGAGGAATTCTGGGAGTCGAAGTCCATGCATCATAAAGTTGCCATGGACTGAGGAATTCTGGGAGTTGAAGTCCACATGTCATCAAGTTGCCACGGATTGAGGAATTCTGGGATGGGAGTTGAAGTCCACACATCATAAAGTTGCCAAGGGCTGACCAAGGAATTCTGGGAGTTGAAGTCCATCTATCATTAAAGTAGCCAAGATCTGGCTGAAGAATTCTGGGAGTTGAAGTATTCCCACATAAAGCTGCCAAAGGCTGGCTGAGGATTTCTGGGAGTTGAAGTCCATATACCATAAAATTGCCCAAGTTAAGACACACTGATTTAGGAACCCCTGTTATTCACCCCTTTGCTTAAGGCCAGAATCTCAGTTAAAGCCTCAATGCCATTAAAAAAGGATCAGGCTGGTTGCATTCTGGGCATTGTATAAAGTTTCCAACCCTAATAAAATGTTCAGGTCTGGCTAGATATAAATCAAGAACATAAACACTCAGCCACATTTTGCAAACAATCGTCAATTCTTTTGCCCATCATTTATTATCTGTCCGCCTCTGCCTAAAGTTCTTTTTGACACCACACACATTTTTCTGTTTCTTCATCAATGTAATAAAGTTTTATATTTCTCCTTGTCTAGAATAAATGCTTTGAATAGGGTAGGACTGAGAAAAAAAAACTATAAAAATTTTATAGAAACCATCGAAGAGAAAGAATTCTTTTTACAGAGACCAGAAATTCTTCTTTACACCTCTTGTTTCACTATCATCTTCCATAAAGATATCAGAGTTTTCATGAAATGAAATGAGCACAATAAACTGGACAGATTTGAACAAAGGGTTGTTGTTGTTTTTTTCTGTTCGAAATGGTGCCAGGATAGAAAAAAACGGTTCGAGCAAAATCTCTAGGTTGAATTTTTGTTTTGTTTTTCAAGAGAGAACCTAAAATTAGGCACGGGGTGAGAGTTTAATTCCAAAGACAGAGCAAAATAGCCTTCTTCTAAAATGTCATCGTATTATTTTTTCAGTAGATTTCATCTAACAAAACAAAATCCCCCAGTGTTCAGTCATGAGCAATATTTCCCTTGCTCCTCCTTCCTGGTTTCCAAGCCAGAGATATTTGGGGGGGAACTGGTGGTTAGTAGCCCATGCTGAGTGCAAACCTTATATAAAAAACTGGCCAAGAGGATTATTTTAAAATTTTAAAAATATCATGCAAGTAAGCGGCAAGCAAAACTAATAAACAAAACAGGCTTAATTGTTGCTGCCACAATTTACAATGAGAATGGCGTTTTCTTTGAGAATGGAAATAGGAGAATAACAGAGTTGGAAGGGACCTTGGAGGTCTTCTAGTCAAGGGACTAGCTGGCTGAGGGACTCTGGGAGTTGAAGTCCACAACTCTTAAAGTTCCCAAGGTTGGAGACCCCTGTACCTTCCAACTCTGTTGTTCTATGTTCAATCATTTGCTCATCCAGGAAATTGTTATCCAATCTCTTCTTAAAAACTTCCAGTGTTGGAGCATTTACAACTTCTAGAGGCCAGTTGTTCCACTGATTAATTGTTCTAACGCCAGGAAATTCCTCCTTATCTCCAGTTGCATCTCTCCTGGATTAGTTTCCATCCGTTGCTTCATGTTCTTTTCCTTCAGGAGCTTTGGAGATTAGCTTGACTCCAGGGGTGGGATTCAAATTTTTTAACAACCGGTTCTGTGGACATGGCTTAGTTGATGGGCATAGCTTGGTGGTCATGTGACTGAGTGGATGTGGCTTGTGACTAGGTCATGTGACTGGGTGGATGTCATGTGACTGGGTGAACGTGGCTATATATTCATTAATCACCTATCCATTCAAAGTTATCGGATGGGCGTGGCCAACTCAACATCACTCACATCAAAGCTCGCATCTCCTCGCCTGGACTCTCGTGTTGCAGCATCTCGGGGATGCTGCAACAGTCATAAGTGTGAAAAAGGGTCATAAGTCACTTTTTTCAGTGCCATTGTAATTTTGAAGGGTCACTCCACACCAGCAAAAGAGGGAAAGAAAACTCCAGAGAAGTTCCTGAGACAGGAAGTCTGGTCCTGCCAAGAATGTAATAAGGGTTAACGGAGAGGCAGTTTCTGTAAGCAACACCAGAATGTTTCCTTCCTGCCTTCTTTACAGGATTAGGCCAGTAATTTCTCCGAACAACCGGTTCTCTGAACTGCTTAGAATGTTAACAACCGGTTCTAGCAAATAGGTGAGAACTGGTAGAATCCCAGCCCTGGTTGACTCCCTTTTCTTTGTGGCAACCCCTGAAATATTGGAATACTGCTACCAGGTCAACCCTCAACCTTCTTTTCATTAAGCTCAACATACTTAGTTCCCTCTACCATTTATTGTATGGTTTATCCTCCAGTCCACCAATCATCTTTCTTGCTCTTCTCTGCACTCTTTCTAGGGTTTCAACATTTTTTCTTTTTTCTTTTTTTGGGTGACCAAAACTGGATGCAGAATTCCAAGTGTGGCCTCACCAGTGCAATATAAAGCAATATCGCCACTTCTTGTCTGGAAAGTAAGGAACGGAATGCAGGTTATCTAGCATTGCATCGTTCTTGGGCCAGGCCTGACACAGATAGAGCTTCAGTTACACCACCGTGGAGCGGGCTCCATTTTGACTTTTTTGACCCTTTTGGCAATCCCCACCACCCTCTGGCTTTGTGTAAAGTAGGAATGGATCCATCGGAATAACCTTATTTTATCCCATCGCTCTTTTCTTTGTAAAGTTAAGAAAAGGCTCCTCCACAACAGAAAGGAAACACCAAAGAAAAATGACAACAACAACACAATCTGGGTACTGTGGTGACACACAGCGGCTCCAAATTTGCAAGGCTGTAGCACTGTGTAGCAGATGTTAAACCGAGTTTAAGCCATTCTGGATTTTTTTCCCCTGATTATTTCTGTGTAAGAGGTCAACAGCATCCTTAACCTTGACCTTTGAACTCTCTGCTACCCCCAAATTCATATTTTTCATGTTTTTCCCCAGTGCTCCTGGCTTTCCCTTCTGAGATACAGGTAGACCTCGACTTATAAGCACAAATCAGGCGAAAATTTCCCTTCTAAAATACTGCAATTGTTGGACCTGATTTTACAGCCATTTTTATCGTAGCCATTAAACAAGTTAACAGGGTTGTTAAGCAATTCACTCAGTCGTGAAGTGAATCCAGCTTCACCAAAGGGTGCTTTCTACTGGAGGTAGACCAAAAAGGTTTGCAAATCATAATTTAGTTTAGTTGTGTTTCGTTTCATTTCGTTTCATTTCATTTCGCTGGTTTAGTTTAATTAATTTACTTTACTTTATTGTCATTGCATCTCATACAACAAAATCAAACACATTATGACCATGAAAATAAACACAATCACACATCCTTTACATTCTATACACTGAATTGAAAACCCCTGATGTTGCATTAGTATTGCACTATACAGTAGAATTCAACAGAGCTACTGCCCTGGGATAGAAGCTGTTTTTCAGCCTATCTGTCCTTGTTTTTATTATCCTGCACCGTCTGCCAGATGGTCACAGTTCAAATAAAAAGGGGTGCCCAGGATGAAATGGATCTTTGAGAATGTTTTGAACTTTCTTAAGGCAGCGGGAGCTATAAAGCTCTTCCAAAGAGGGGAGAGGGCAACCAATAATAATCACCTGGCTGCAGGGCACTGCAACTAGTTGTAAACGCAAGCTGGTGGCCAAGTGCCAGGAAAGATGGTAGCACAACTTGGGGGGGTTAGTGCAATGGTTATAAGTGCAAGTACAGCTCATCATGTTTCCGGAGACTTCTGTAACTTTGAACTGTCATTAAGTGAACAGTTGAAAGTCGAGGACTACCTAATTGCTGGGTCTTTAGATTCATGGGGTGAAAA
Organism: Hydrophis major; assembly: GCA_033807585.1. Taxonomy (NCBI): domain Eukaryota; kingdom Metazoa; phylum Chordata; class Lepidosauria; order Squamata; family Elapidae; genus Hydrophis; species Hydrophis major. The sequence continues at coordinate 7,788,444 of CM066328.1, forward strand.
AGAAAGAAGATTCCAGAAGGAGAGGAAAGTGGGGGAAGAGAGAGAGAGATGAGGGATGGGAGGATGGAGGGATGGGAGGATGGAGGGATGAGCATAGATAGTTGAGAAAAAGAGATTAGAGAGACAGAGACAGACAGACAAAAAGAGATGAGCAAGAGAGAGAGAGATGATAGACAGATGGATGGATAGATGGATGGATGGGTAGTGAATAAGGATAGATAGATAGATAGATAGATAGATAGATAGATAGATAGATAGATAGATAGATAGATAGATAGATAGATAGATAGATATGGTAGAGATAAAGATACAGATAGAAAGATAGGTACAGAGATAGATACAGACGGAGATAGATACAGAGATATAGATGATAGATAGATAGATAGATAGATAGATAGATAGATAGATAGATAGATAGATAGATATGGTAGAGATAAAGATACAGATAGAAAGATAGGTACAGAGATAGATACAGACGGAGATAGATACAGAGATATAGATGACAGATAGATAGATAGATAAATAGATAGATAGATAGATAGATAGATAGATAGATAGATAGATAGATAGATAGATAGATAGATATGGTAGAGATAAAGATACAGATAGAAAGATAGGTACAGAGATAGATACAGACGGAGATAGATACAGAGATATAGATGATAGATAGATAGATAGATAGATAGATAGATAGATAGATAGATAGATAGATACTGTGTTTCTCCAACAATACGGCCTCCACCAATAGGAAGCCCCACCATGTTTCTTTGGCATAAAATCAAATTAAGCCCCTCCCCCCAAATTTAGGCCTATTTTAAAACATGTAAAATAAGGGAGAAGGGCGGGGGACTTGCCGTTAGGAGCGCCCCACGGGGAAGCAATTCCTCGCCACCAGCCGCTCCTAACGGGTGATCATGGCAAAGCGCAGAGCTCCCTACTCCCACCTTTGCTGCAGACACCTTTGGCACCCGCCGCTGTTGCTTTCCCTTCTGCCCATTCCACCAAGTTTGGAGCTGCCGCTTCTGTGTTTGGAGTGCTGCCGCCATTTGGGGCTCCAAGCCAACTGCGTGCGCCGCGTTTAGTTATGTGCGCTCCGCACTTTGGGCGTCTCCGTGTGATGATGACCCTGTCCTTTCCACCTGGCGCCCTTGCTGCTTTCTGACTCTTTAGCAACCGGCTTCGCCTTTGGAGCACTGCCGCTGTTTGAAGCTCCAAATGGCGGTGGAAGCTCCAAATGCGGAAGCTCCAAACATGACGGTGGGCGATCTTTTTATTTTGGTCCGCGCGAAGTTCAGAGCGAGCATGAGAGGGAGACCGTGATGCCTTGCTAAAGAGCCAGAAAGCAGCAAGGGCGCCAGGTGGAAAGGACAGGATCGCGATCACACGGAGACGGCCAAAGCGCGGAGCGCACATAACTAAAGGTGGCGCATGCAGTTGGCTTGGGGACTACAAGGCAGCATTTGCGCCTCTTCCCAGGCATGTCTCTAGGCTGCTTCCGGAGCTACGGGATGCTCTCTGTTGCCTACCGGCCCTTCTTCCTTGGGCTCCCTGCCGTGGGGTACCCCCACTTCCTCCTGCAAATTACGCCTCGCAACTCTTCTCTCCCTTTCCTCTCGCTCCAAAAAGATCGCCATCGTTTCCCACCGATTCGGGCTTCCAGCCACATTGTGATCCACTAGTGAGGTTGCCATTTTGGATGGAGGCATCGCAGTCTCCCTCTCTTGCTCGCTCTGAGCTTCACACGGACCAAAATAAAAAGATCACCCGCCGTCATGTTTGGAGCTGCCATTTCCGCGTTCGGAGCACTGCCGCTGTTTGGAGCCCCAAATGGTGGCGGCACTCCAAACACGGAAGCAGCAGCTCCAAACTTGGCGGAATGGGCAGAAGGGAAAGCAACAGCGGCGGGTGCCAAAGGCATCTGCAGCAAAGGTGGGAGTAGGGAGCTCCGCGCTTCACCATGATCACCCGTTAGGAGTGGCTGGTGGCAAGGATGCAAGGGTGGGAATTAAGTCACCCCTGAAAAGACATCCTAGCCGTTTTTTCGGGGGTCAAAAAAAAAAAAGCCCGGCCTTATTATGTGAGAAACACGGTAGATAGATAGATAGATAATTATGGTAGAGATAAAGATACAGATAGAAAGATAGATATGAAGATAGATACAGAGATATAGAAGACAGATAGTGTTGTGAATTAATAAAAGTGCTTGAATAAAGATTGTTGAAACCTTAAAGTAAAGTGCAGGGTTCTGGCCCTGCACTTCTGATTGGCCGACAATAGCGATATCGGATTGGTCTGTTCAGGAGAATCTGATTGGCTATTAATGAGCCTTTCTCATTGGTTAAAAGAGCTAATGTTCCTGTGTTTTCATTGGCTAAATACCCAAGAGCTTGCCTTTATCAAGGGGGCTGTTGTGGCCATTTTTAGAACTGTTGCACCATGTTAAATAAAGAGTTGAAGTTCACTGTTCATCGACTCGTCTCCACTTCTTGCGCCACGCACAGAACATAACACTGGTGACGAGGATGGGATGTGGAGACGTCAGAGCTCTATTGAACACTACAGAGCGATAACTGAGCACGTGGCTGAAACGCACCAATGACGGAACCATGTCCGGCAGCGTCATACCACCCGCTCCATTTGACCCAGCACAAGAAGACTGGGACTCATATATGGATTGCTTCCAGATGTTTCTAGAAACCAACAATTTGAAGGATGCCACTACCGGAAAGAAACAGGTGGTATTCCTAACTCATTCCGGACCGACCATATTCAAGATGGCCAAGGCACTAGCGAAACTGGCAGAAGTGAAGTCCATGGACTGGGACATCCTCAAACCCCTGCTAAGGGCCCACTATGCACCGACTATACCAACGCTTGTTAGAAGGCATGAATTTTACCAGAGAGATCAGCGGAAGGGCGAAAGTGTTGCTGATTTCATAGCTGATCTCTGGAATCTGGGAGGCCTATGCGGGTTTGCCGACCTCGAAGAAGCCCTGAGAGACTGAATAGTTCTGGGATTAGATGCACCAGGTGTGCAGAGTAAGCTAATGGCGAAAGGCAACATGAGCCTTACAGATGCCATCGCTGACGCTACTGCAACAGAAGCAACCAGGAAGTCGGCTGCCCGAATGTGCCGCACCCACACCCCACTTCGCCAACTTGCCAGCAAAGTCTCACCTCACTTAGAAGAATAGGCAACGACAGCCCACCATGAGGACCTCGAATCGTCATCAGAAAGCAATGAAGAAGAGGTCAACCGGCTCCGGTCTGAACAAGACCAACACCAGAAATCGCAGTACCAATGCGCTGGTTGTGGAGCAAACCATCCCCAATCAGACTGCAAATTCCTCGACGCGCTCTGCTATGTGTGCGAGAAAAGAGGCCACATCGGACAGGTCTGTAGAAGCAAACAAGGACCCAGCCAGCCCCCAAGGGGGGCTAACTATCGCCAATCCACAGGAAGCCATCCTGTAAAGCGAGAACCCTTGAACCACCAATGGAACAACCACTCCTACAGAAACAAACCCTTAAACCACTCAACAAAGCGAGAAGAGGCGCATCAAACTATTACGACTGGTCACGCCTCATCACTGGACGCCAAGAAGATCCGGGTGAAGGTGGCTATTGAAAACCAGCCTTGTATGATGGAAGTCGATTCAGGATCGTCCCTCTCGATGGTTTCCTGGAAGACCCTCAAGCAACTCATCCCTACCGTCCGGCGACAAGACCTCCGATTCCAAAGAATCATACTCAAAGATTATCAGGGAAATCGAATTCCAGTCGTTGGATCCAGCCAAGTCCATGTCTCATTTAAAAATCGTACCACATCTCTACGCTTGACTGTAGTCAACAGGGATCAGCCTAGCTTGTTAGGCCTCCAATGGTTCGCTCTACTTGGAATTGAAGTAGCCGGCATTCACCGAACCAGCAGCAATGACTGGGAAGAGGCTCTCGCCCAAGAATTCCTGGACGTCTTTGCAGATAAACTTGGCGAGTACAAGGGGACCCCGATATCATTTAACCTCAACCCCGAAATAGCTCCATCTGCCTTAAGCCTCGTCGAGTTCCATTTGCCCTTAAACCAAAGATTGATGAGCAGCTCGATAAATTAATAGCCCAGGGGGTGTTAGAACCAACCGATCACTCTCCCTGGGAAACCCCGATCATGACACCCATCAAGCCGGATGGATCGTTAAGAATTTGTGGGGACTACTGAACCACCCTGAATCACGCCCTGCAACAAAACGCTTACCCGGTACCGGTGGTGCAACACCTTCTCCATTCCCTGGGGGGCGGAAAAGTCTTCGCTAAACTAGATCTAGCCGAGGCACACCAACATCTGCCTGTAGACAAAAAAACGGCAGAGGCCCAAACAATCGTTAAGCACCAAGGTGCGTTTAAATGTAACCGACTCCAATTCGGAGTAAGCGTGGCCCCGGGAATCTTTCAAAGTTTGATGGAAAGACTATTACAAGGGATAAAAGGTGTTGTCCCCTATTTTGATGATGTTTTAATTGCTGCTCCGACTCAAGAAATACTAAGGGAGAGCCTGGGGTTGGTTCTTCAGAGATTTAAAGACTCGGGTCTCAAAGTTAAAAAAAACAAGTGTCAACTATGTACGGATCGAGTAGAATTTTTAGGATATTTAATAGATAAACAAGGCATTCACCCCACCGATAGCAAACTTAGGGCAATCAAAAACGCCCCAAAACCCCGCAATAAGGCTGATCTCCAAGCTTTCCTAGGCCTTATCAATTTTTATAACGTTTTTCTGCCTCACAAAGCAACCGTAGAAGAAATTATTAAGAAAATATTGGAATGTGCTGAAATGAGTAGATTGACATTTGAAATTAGAGAACAAGAAGATAAACAATTTTATGAAGTTTGGGATCTTTTTTATCAATGATTAGATAATACAATATAATAATAGAATATTTAGAAATTTAGGAAATAATGAATATATAATTTTTCTTGGTTTTGATAATTTTTAAGAATATTTTATTAATATTTTATTTTATTAATATTTTATTTTATTGGTATGATTCTATGATTTGTTATAAAATAATATATCTGCTGTTAAATGATTTCATGAATATATTTATGGGCGAGCTTTCACTATAATAACTGACCACAAACCTTTTCTGGGAATAATAGCAGGAGATAAACCAACCCCTTATATATTATCCCCCAGAATGACTCGCTGGTCAGAATTCTTGGCTGCCTATAATTATAAATTGCAACACCGCCCGAGGAAAGCCATTCCCCACACTGACGCATTGAGCCATGCACCACTTCCAGAAACCGTTGATGACCCTGCTCCGACCGTCACAACACTGCAGATCGAGACATCCCAAAAACCGCCGTTGACAGCTCGCGATATCGCAATTGAAACTAAATGCGATCCCATTTTAGCACGTGTCCTCAGCTGGGTAGAGCGTGGATGGCCATTGGACCAAATCCCTGACAATTACGTTCCCTTTAAAAGTCGACAGACGGAACTGTTTTCCCAGAAAGGCTGCATCATTTGGGGCGATAGAGTCGTTGTCCCAGAGCGGTTACAGCGAGCGGTACTGAGAACCTTGCACGATGGCCACCCCGGCATCGTGCGCATGAAAGCCCTTGCACAAAGCTACGTGTGGTAGCCGGGTATCGACAAGCAGATCGAAGCCTGGGTAAAGACTTGTCACAAATGCCAGGAAGTCAGCAATGCCCCACTGAAAGCAACCCCAATAGAATGGGAAACACCCAGGGGACCATGGTCCCGTATTCATCTGGACTTTGCGGGACCTACGAATGGACACACATTTTTATTAACAGTGGATGCCTACTCGAACTGGCTCGAAATCCATGAGATGAAAAATACAACAACCAAATCAGTTATCAGGAAATTGGACAGATTATTTGCAACACACGGACTACCGGACGTTCTGGTATACCGCACTTTCTTTTGAACAGTATCTGGCGGACCGCGGTATTCGCCATGCACTGACTTCACCGGCGCATCCTGCAGCCAATGGAATGGCCGAGCGCATGGTACAATTCATCAAGAGAACTCTACATAAAATGGACTATGGCGATATCGAAGACAAAATTAACCGGATACTCCTTTTGCAGCACATCACTCCACACAGCGTCACCAACAAAACCCCCGCTGAGTTATTGATGGGACGAAAACTCCGCTCCCACCTCGACCGACTACACCCATCGTACGAACCTGAAAAACCACACGGATCCAGCGGGAAATGCCATAATTTCCAGGTAGGCGACTTGGTTTTCACGAGAAACTTTTATGGCGACCCATTGTGGGTCGAGGCAACTGTAATCCAAGTAACCGGACCCTGATCGTACTGAGTGAAATGTCGCGACGATAGAATATGGAAGCGCCATATTGATCAGTTGCGTTCAAGGCTGCAGTCTGGGGTCTGTGATTCCGGTGATTTCCAAACTGAGGGGGGAGGAGACGCCAAGGAGGCTGAGTTTGAAACGGCGGAAAGCACAAGCAGAAGAAATGACTGCTCAGAAGAAGGATCGGGGACAGGGGTAAACTCGCCTCAAAGGGATACTGAGGACATTAGTGGTAACGGAAGTTTAGATACAGAACCAGAGGCACCCTCTTCACCAGATAACGTCCTACCCCAACAAGACTCTAGACAAATACCGGGAGGACAACGTAAATCAAATAGACAATCAAAACAACCTGCCTACCTCAAAGACTACGTTACTGCACCCCTTAAATGGAACCCGGGGGGAAGGAGTGTTGTGAATTAATAAAAGTGCTTGAATAAAGATTGTTGAAACCTTAAAGTAAAGTGCAGGGTTCTGGCCCTGCACTTCTGATTGGCCGATAATAGCAATATTGGATTGGTCCGTTCAGGAGAATCTGATTGGCTATTAACGAGCCTTTCTCATTGGTTAAAAGAGCTAACGTTCCTGTGTTTTCATTGGCTAAATACCCAAGAGCTTGCCTATATAAAGGGGGCTGTTGTGGCCATTTTTAGAACTGTTGCATCATGTTAAATAAAGAGTTGAAGTTCACTGTTCATCGACTCGTCTCCACTTCTTGCGCCACGCACAGAACATAACAGATAGATAGATAGATAGATAGATAGATAGATAGATAGATAGATAGATAGATAGATAGATAGGCAGGCAGACAGATGTAAACTTAGACGTAGACGTAGACGTAGACATAGACGTAGACGTAGACATACAGTAGATACATAGACAGATTTCCCTCTCTGCTCAGGACCAACTCACTCAGCTTATTATTGCAAATTTTTCTGCTGGTCCCCGTTGCAAACATTTCAGGCAGTCCCAGCCTACTGTACATCATTATTATTGAAGGAAAGCTTCAATGCGGCCAAACCAACAACACCATCTGAATACCGAAAAGGCAGACTTGATGCGGACCCAAAATTCCTTTCTGGTGTGTTTGGTGGCAGCCTTTCCCCCACCCCACACCTTCTCTCTCTCCTAATTTACTTTTAATCACCCAAAAGCCAAAAGACAGATTGCATTGGAAAACCGTCTCTTTCCACCCAGCTCTAAATGCCTGGCATTCCCTAATCATGTTGAACAATTCTCTCTCTCTTTCTTTCCTTCTCTTCTCTCTCTCTGTCTCTCTGTCTCTCTTTTGCCTCAGAGATATCTCATAAAGCAAAAAGGAATATCAAGGGGAGAAAAAAAAACCCACTAAAATCTCTTTATCTGTCAAGATTCAAGGATCAGAGCCATAAGCGAGTCAATAATTAATGGGGCGTCTTTATAATACATCGCCGCAGCTGCGAATGTGTGAAATTTCCCTGGATGGATTTTTCAGGGTTTTTGAAATGATTATATTCCAGGAAGCATAGAGAGGGAAAACATGCATTTGTATACAGCCAGGATGGATGATAAATAGATTGGAATCCACTGGAAAATCTCCAGATGATCGGTAAAAAGGAACAACGAGGATTTTTAAGACCGAGACAATAACTGGAGGCCCGGATAAGAATACTTAAATGAAGCTGATGAAAAGAAAGAAGCTTAGCGGAAGGGATTTCGGGGCCAGAATTCAATCCACTTCTGGTCTTCCAGCCCTGAATTATTTGCCCTCCCCTCTGAGCCAAGAATTTCATCAACAGATTTGGTTGTATGTGGAAAAAAGGAAGGAGGAGGAGGAGAAAAGAAGAAGAGGAAAGGAAAGGGAAAGGATAGAAGGGAGGAGGAGGAGGAGGAGGAAGCAGGAGGATGGGAGGGAGGAGCAGGAGGAAGAAAAGGTAAAGGTGAAGAAGATTGGGAGGAAGAGGAGGATAGGACGGAGAAGAAGGAGAAGGATGGGAGGAGGAGGAGAGGAGGAAAAGAAGAAGGGGAGGAGTAGGAGAAAGATGGGAGAAAGAGAAGCAGAAGGATTGGAGGAGGAGGAGAGGAGGAGTGGGAGGAGGAGAAGGATGGAAGGAGAAGGAGGAGGAGGAGAGGAGGAAGAGGGAGAAGGTTGGGAGGAGGAGGGCGAGGAGAAGAAGAAAAAGGATGGGAGGGAGGGAGGAGCAGGTGCAGAACGAGGATCATTCTGGGTTCATTTCAGTTCTTATTGAGCTATTGTAGTGTTGTAGTACTGTTGACATACTCACTGCTTTTGGTTCTTGGGCATATGTGTGATTATCCTGTATTTGGTAGGAGAAATATCGAAGATTTCCAACCAGGTCCTCCCCCTCCAGCCACTAGCTGAATTTTGGAATACCAAGATTGTCAATTTCTGATGCCAAACTAGTGGCAGGAGTCTACCGGTTCAGCCCGGTTCAATTGAACCGGTAGTAAAAATTATGCTACCATTCAGCCGAACCAATAGTAAAATAACAGCTACCAGTTCAGCTGTATATATATTTTTTTTCCTCCTGACAATCAGCTGTTCCGATGATCAGCTGTTCTAACGATCAGCTGTTCAGATGATCAGCTGTTCTAACAATCAGCTGTTCCGATGATCAGCTGTGCCGGGATCCCCCTCACTGTCTTACTGCTTTGCCCAGGAGGATTCCCTGAGGCCCAGGAGGCAAAAGGGGGGGGTGGGAGTGAGGGTGCTGTGTGGGCCTCCCCCCATGCTCCATTTTTTGCCTTCCTGGGCTTCAGAGAACCCTCCTGGGAGCAAAAATGCCCCCCAGGATGCTTCCCTGAGGCCCAGGAGGCCAAAAACAAAACCAAGCACAGGGCAGGTCCTGCACCCAAAAATAAAAGAAGCCATGCCCACCCAGTCACATGGCCATGCCCACCTAACCATGCCCACCTAGCCATGCCCACAGAACTGGTAGTAAAAATATTTGCATCCCACCCCTGGGCCAAAGCCAGAAGATATCACCCAAGGCCAACCCCCATTCTCTTCCAAGGAAGTGGTTAGTCTCCTTATACATTGCCCAAGAAGACCAATCGTATGTTGGATGAGCAAAAACTTCCTAACATTAAACTTAAGTGAGCTGGCACTCCTGGTAGTAAATAGAAAGTGGACGAAAGATTGAGGTTGAAACTGTTTTGGGTGGAGAGACACTTTCTCTAAAACAGCTGGTTGGTCTTTTGGGAGAGCCCTCGTAACCTCAGCTGGACTTCCACACTGGATTTGCAACAGCGAGGAACATCGTTGCAGAAGTACAACAAGTAGCTAGAGACAATTCTTTCAGAATTGGGGAACCCTTCCTGGGATTTAGCTTGTTTCAGATGGCAGTGAGGTGAAGCAATGATTATTTGGGCTTTCCTTCCACTGGGTCTTGACTACTGCAATGCATTTTTCATGGGGCAATCCTTGAAAACATCTGGAAGTTGCATTTAACACAAGTAGTCCTCAACTTACAACCACAATTGAGCCTAACAATTGAGCCTAAAAATTTTGTTGCTGAGCAAGAAATTTGTTAAGTGAGTTTTCCCCATTTTACGACTTTTCTTGCCATGGTTGTAAAGTGAATCACAGCAGCTGTTAAATTAGTAACACGGTTGTTAAGTGAAACTGGTTTCAAATAACAGATAATCAGAGTTGGAAGGGACCTTGTAGGTCTCCTAGTCCAACCCCCCACCCAAACCGGAGACTCTGCACCATTTTTGACAGATGGGAGTCCAATCTCTTTTTGAAAGCCTCCAGTGATGAAGCTCCCACAACTTCTGAAGGCAACTTCCGTTCCACTGGTTGATTGTTCTCCCTGTCAGAAAGTTTCTCCTTATTTCCAGGTTGAGTCTCTCCTGGATCAGTTTCCATCCATTGTTCCTTGTCTGGCCTTCAGGGGCTTTGGAGAATAGCTTGACCCCTTCCTCCTCTCTGTGGCAGCCCCTCCTCAAATATTGGAAGACCCCTATTGTTAGATCTGGGAGAGTGGGCGCAAGAACGGAGACGAGGCATCGCATAGTGACTCCAACTCTTTATTAGTGACTTCAGAACAGAGCAAAAAGCTAGGGCAGCAGCAGCTCCTTTTATAGAGCTGGCTGCTGTCACAACATCCAATGATTTGAGTTTGCCGCGCTGGAAAGCGTCCAATCAGCGGCGACCCACTAACAGCCAATCAGATCAGCCGACAACGACCAATCACGATCCGCTATCAGCGGGCCAATCAGAAGTGCAGGTTTACGAGCCTGCTGTGAAAGTAAAACTATTAGAATCGCAAGCTAACGAGTCTGCTTAGTTCGGAACACCCCTCCCCCATAGGTTCCGTCTCAAGGGTGGGGTGATGTATTCTTGCAGGTAGGCAGGTCGTCTCACCTGTCTACCTGATCTACATTGCTCCACCAGTCTTTGCCCGGACTCTGGTTCCGGTGGGCTGTTGGTTGAACTTGGCGGTAATGGTGATCTCACTTCTCCGATGGGTGACTCGATGTTGTCATCTCTACTCCCGTCAAGGCTGTCATCTGGATTCTCTGGGGTTGCTGATGCCGCCGTGCTGCTTCGTGGAGAGATGACCATCTGCCCCGGCTCTTCTTCGGAAGATGAATAATCCAGGTTTGGTTGCGCTGATTGCTGGTTTTTGAGTACTGGGTCGGGTATTAGTTCATTTTCGCCCCCCTCGATTTTCCTCCCCCCCCCCCGGTCTGGAGTTCAGGGCTTGTGAAGGGGGTAGGAGCCAGCCTGGAGCGTAGCTGGTCGATGTGGCGCTTCCACAGTCTCCCATCAGCAGTTTGTAAACGGTAGGAACGGGGACCCGTAAGTTGAGTTATGGTAGCGGGGACCCACAATGGGTCACCGGTATGGTTTTTTGCAAACACCGGGTCGCCTACCTTGAACATGCGATACTTGCTGCTGGACCCCAGGGGCTTTTCCGGTGTGTAGGCAGGGTGTAGTCGGTCAAGATGTGATCGAAGTTTCCTGCCCATCAGGAGTTTGGCTGGGGTTTTGTTTGTGGTGCTGTTTGGAGTAATATGTTGGAGGAGGAGCATCCTGGTCACCTTGTTGTGGATGTTCCCTTGTTCCATTTTGTGTAAGGTTTTTTTTTGAATTGGACCATTCGTTCAGCCCTACCGTTGGCCGCAGGGTGAGCCGGCGATGTTAAGGCATGGCGTATCCCCCGGTCTGCTAGGTACTGCTCAAATGCCAAGGCGGTGAATTGTGGGCCATTGTCTGAAACCAAGACATCTGGCAAGCTGTGTGTAGCAAATAGTCTGTTTAGTTTTTTAATGACTGTCTCTGTGGTGATGCTCTTCATTTTGTGGATCTCAAGCCAGTTGGAATAGGCATCCACTGTTATGAGAAATGTATGCCCCTTGGTGGGTCCTGCAAAATCGATGTGGATACAGGACCAGGGACCTCGGGGTGCTTCCCATTCAGTTGGTGGTGCTTTTGGTGGAGCTGAGCATGTTTCCTGGCATTTGTTGCAGGTAGCGACCCAGGTTTCTATTTGCTTATCTATACCTGGCCACCAAGCGTAGCTCCTTGTTAGTGCCTTCATTCGCACAATGCCCAGGTGTCCATCATGCAATAGTTTTAGGACCTTATGCTGCAGTCTTTCTGGGATGATGACTCTGTCTCCCCATAAAACACATCCTTTTTGAGAGAAAAGTTCTGTCTGCCTGTGTTTGAAAGGCTTGAAGGTGTCGTTGAGTTCATTGTCAGGCCAACCTCTTTCCATCCAGCTGAGGACTCGTGCTAAACAAGGGTCCTTCCTTGTTTCTGATGCAATGTCTTGTGCAGTCAGTGGTGGTGATGGAAGTGTCTCGATTTGTAGTATAGCTAGGGTTGGAGCTGGTTCATCCAGGACTTCTGGTAGTGGAGAGCGGCTTCAAAGCGTCAGCGTGGGGAATGGGTTTCCCCGGTCGGTGTCACAGTTGGTAATCGTATGCAGCTAAAAACTCTGACCAACGTGTCATTCTTGGCGATAAGATGTGGGGAGCTGGTTTATCCCCCGCCAAGATGCCAAGTAGTGGTTTATGATCGGTGATTATAGAAAAAGATCTTCCATATACATACTCATGGAATCGTTTGATTGCAGACATAATAGCGAGAGCCTCTTTATCTAGTTGGCTATAGTTTCTCTCAGTTTTAGATAAAGTTCTAGAAAAAAATGCAATGGGCGCCTCAGTACCGTTTGGCAGGATGTGGCTCAAGATGGCTCCTACTCCAAACAGTGAAGCGTCACAGGTGACAGTTAATGGTAAAGTCTCGTTATATTGTATCAATACAGCATCTGATGTTAAAAGGTCTTTTACTTGCTGAAAAGCTCGCTCTTCTCGATGTCCCCAGACCCAGGAAGCCTTCTTGTCGAGGAGCCTATGCAGGGGTTCAGCAACAGTCACCTTCTGGGGTAGGAAGATGTTATAAAAGTTGATGAGTCCCAGGAAGGCTTGGAGATCTGTTTTGTTTCTAGGTCTCAGGATGTTTTTTACTGCAGCCAATTTTTTTCTCAGTAGGGTGAATTCCCTGTTTGTCAAGAAGGTAACCAAGGAATTCAACCCTCTCTGTACATAGTTGGCACTTGTCCTTCTTGACCTTCAGGCCAGCGTCTTTAAATTTTTGGAGGAACATTCTTAGTCGTTTTTCTAGTATACTTCTAGTGGGAGCAGCTATCAAGACATCATTGAAATATGGCACGACCCCTTTTATGCCTGGTAGCAATCTCTCCATCAGACTTTGGAAGATGCCAGGTGCTATGCTCACTCCGAACTGGAATCTATTACACTTGAATGCACCTCTGTGTGTAACTATAGTTTGGACTTTTGCGGTCTCTGCATCTACGGGCAGCTGCTGGTACGCCTGGGCTAAGTCCAATTTTGCAAATATTTTTCCGCCCCAAAGGGAGTGAAGGAGGTGTTGGACCACAGGCACGGGGTAAGCGCTCTGCTGAAGTGCGTGGTTCAGGGTGGCCTTGTAATCCCCACAAATTCTCAAAGATCCATCAGGTTTTATGGGGGTTACAATTGGGGTCTCCCATCGGGCGTGGTCAATCGGTTCCAACACGCCTTGGGCTATTAATTTGTCCAATTGTTCATCAATCTTTGGTTTGAGTGCAAAGAGCACTCGACGAGGCTTAAGGCGAATGGGCGCAATATCAGGGCAGAGATTAAACGATGTGGGGGATACCTTGTACTTGCCTAGCTTCTTGGTGAAAACTTCCTGGAATTCCTGGACAAGGGCCGCTTCCCAGTCATCACCTTCAGTCTGGCTGATGCCTGCCAGTTCAATTCCCAGAGGCGCAAACCACTGTAAGCCTAGTAAGCTGGATCGATCTCTATCGACGACGGTAAGAGGTAGGGTTGCAGTGTGGTCCTTGAAAGAGACTTGGACGTGGCTGGAACCGGCGACTGGGATTCTATTCCCCTGGTAGTCCTTCAATATAATTCTCTGAGTGCTGAGGTCCTGGCGGCGGATGTCAGGGATCAGCTGTTTGAGGGTTTTCCAGGAAACCATCGATAGGGATGACCCAGAGTCGACTTCCATAATGCATGGTCACTTCTCAATGATGACCTTTACTCGGATTTTCCTTGCATCAAGGGATGAAGCATGGCTGATGGTGATGGTTTGGTGTGCCTCTTCTCGTCTGGTAGAATCACTTAACAACCATGGCCAAGAAAAATCATAAAATGGGGCAAAATTCACTTAGCCACAATGTCACCTAACAACAGAAATTTGGCACTCCATTATGGTCCTAAGTTGAGGACTACCCTGTACCAACGGTAGCGGCTACTTTAGCAAGTAGTAGAAAGCTCAGGGTCAGGATTCTAGCAATCGCTCTAACTAAATCATGATTTTCAAGCGAAACTTCAACCAACTTCAAAGGATTTATTAGAGGCGACCTACTGGCCCTGCCCTGTATGAAGCCAACTCTGGCATATGTAATTTACAGTCCCCTGTGACCCTGTTTCCCCTCTAGGTGTGTCATCAATCAGATTCTCCCATTGAGCATGTTCACGGGCTGGGCGTCATCTTTCATGTTCTCCAATTAAATATATTCGCAGGCAAAAGCTCTGGTAGCTTAGTTACAATCTTTTAAAGAGAAGAGTTGGAATGTACTTTTGCTTCCAAACTGCTGCAGATTTTCTTCCTTCCCCCCCCCCCTTTTTTATGGCAACTACTAAAACAGGCCTAGGAAGGTTTTATGAGTTGACACTCAGTGTTCCTAGGACACCATTTTGAATTATCTTTCTATACTTCACTTCTATTTTCCCCCTCCTTTTGGGTGAAAAAAAAAATCCTTTATTCTAAACATTTACTGTAGCCACTTTGCATTCTTCAAGCCAATATAAAGAAATGCTTTTTTTTTCTTCATTTAGGGTGAAGTATAAAGAGTGAAATGCTAAAAGAAAAGTAAAACAAATTAAAAAAAAAAACTCAGAGTAAAATCAATAAATATTCTATGCTATAAACATACAGTGGCAATGTACTTTTTCCCCCAATTTTGGTTTGAAGAAAAATTCCTTTATTCTAAGCAATTTACTGAAATCATTTTACATTCTTCAAGATGACGATAAAAAAAAAATGAAGAATGTAGGTACGAAAGAGCGAAATGATAAAAGCAAAAAAAAAGTTAAAGAAAAACAGAAGATTGGATGAAGATCAGAGTAAAATCCTGCAAATAAATACTCGACTTACAACAGTTTGTTTAGTGACCATTCAAAATTACAAGGGCAACTGAAAAAAGGGAGTGATGACCATTTTTCACTCTTATGACCTTGGCAGCAACCCCATTATCCTGTGATCAAGTGACTCGCATTTATGACTGTCGCAGTGTCCCGGGGCCATGTGATCCCATTGTGCAACCTTCTGACAAGCCAAATCAAAGGGGAAGCCAGATTCACTTAACAACCGAGTTACCCACTTGTCTACTGCAGGGATTCACTTAACAACAAGAAAGGTTGTAAAATGGGGCAAAACTCGTTTAACAAATGTCTCACTTAACAACATCAGTTCTGGGCTCCTGCCCTGCATTCTTTGCTCTCCCCTCTGAGCCAAGAACTTTGTCAACAGATTTGGCATATGTGGGGGAAAAAAGGGAAGGGAAAGAGGAGGAGGAGGAGGAAAGAAGAAGGGGAAGGGGAAGGATGGAAGGGAGGAGAAGGAGAAAGGGAGGAGGATGGGAGGAAGAAAAGCAGGAGGGCAGGAGGAGGAAGAGGAAGGGGATTCACTTAATGACAAGAAAGTTTGTAATATCGGGCAAAACTCAATAAATGTCTCACTTAACAACATTAATTTTGGGCTCCATTGTGGGCGCACGTTGAGGACTACCTGTAAATATCCTGTGCCATATAGATAGTCCTTGACTTACAACTGTTGGGGTTCCGATTGCACCCAGAAAAAATGACTTGCAACTTGTCCTCAAACTTACAACTGTCATAGCCTTCCCGTGGTCATGTGATCAAAAACGGGGGTGCCTGACAATCAGGATACACAGTAGTCCTAGACTTACAATCACAATCGAGCCCAAAATTTCTGTTGTTAAGCAAGATGTTTGGGAAGTGAGCTTTGCCCCATTTTTACGACCTGTCTTGTCCCAGTTGTTCACTGAATGACTGCAGTTAAGTGAACCTGGTTTCCACCTTGACTTTGCTTGCCAGAAAGTCACAAAAGGGGATCATGTGACTCTGGAACACAGCAATAGTTGTAAGCATGAAGCAGTTGCTGAGCATCTGAACTTTGATCATGTGACCACGGGGATGCTGCGATGGTCGTAAGGGTGAAAAATGGTCACAAGCAGGGGTGGGATATTACCGGTTCACCACAGTTCAGGTGAACCGGTTGTGTTCTGACTAAGGCTTCCCGAGACTGTAATTACGTACATGCTTAGTTAAAACAACTCTTGTTTTATTTCAATGCTGGGAATTTTCATTCCCAGCCGGTAATGAGTCCCAAACAGTCCCTCGAGATAAGCACCCACCTTTCTCTCCTTTGAATTGCTGCCAACAACTAGAGTGCCAAATGAATTTAAAAAAACCCAACAGAAGTATGAAGTCCATACAGAGCTTCAAGGATTAATCCGAACAGAGCGAACAACTTTGCTTCCTGCAAAGGTTTCTTCACCTTTGCCTGTCCTTTATACCTTAGGGGAGGGACAATCACCTCCCTGCCTTACTCCTGAGTCGCTCCTTTGTCTCAGCTGCTTTTGCCTTCTGGCAGCTCTGCGCACACGCTCACTAGGAACAGGCTCCCCTTGTTCCTCGGCCTTGCTGCTGTCAGAGTCCGGAGGCTTCGGAGTCAGCACCCCACTCCTACATGATCCTGGCCCCATCTCTGCATTGGACACAGGGCCCTCGTCCGAGTCCTCTCCAGACTCCCAGACTGGTCCCCGTTCTTCCCCACTGTCTGATTCCGCTGCCGTCTGCCCAGGCTGCCGGTGAATCACAACAGGTTGCTCCGAAGATCAGCTGTCAGCAAACTGGTTCACTCCAACAATCAGCTGTTGAGTTCATACGCCCGCCCGTGCTCTCGCCTGTGCTTTTTTTCTGGGTTTCCCAGCTCAGCTGATTCACGTGGCATAGCAGATTGTCGCCCCTCAGCTGTTTTACACACAGCAGAAGGTGAGTTGTAAATGCTGCACCTTGCATGCCCTGGCCAAACCAGTTGTTACACCGGTTTGAATTCCACCCCTGGTCATAAGTCACTTTTCCCAGTGCCCTTGTCACTTCAGTTACTAAACGAACTGTTGTAAGTCGAGGACTGCCTGTATTTATTGGCAGGATTTTACTCTGGTCTTCAACCAATGTTCTGCTTTTCTTGAACTTTTGCTTTGCTTTTAGCATTTCACTCTTTTGCACCTACACTCTTTTTGGGATTTATTTTTAATCGTCATCTAGAAGAATGTAAAATAATGACAGTAAGTTGCTTACAATAAAATGGGGGAAAAAATGCATTGCCACTGTATTTTTATAGCGTAGAATATTTATTGATTTTACTCTGATCTTTAGTGAATAAGGTTAAACTCCTGGGTTCTTTTTTTTAAAAAATTGTTGTATTTATGACCGTTGCAGCATCCCAGGTTTATGTGATCCCTGTTTGCGATGATTCCCAGCCACCTTCCAACAACCAGTTTCAACGGGGGTAGTCAGATTCACTTAACAACCATGTGATTTACTTAACAACTGCAGTGATTCATTTAAACAGTTTGGCAAACTTACCAACTGCTTTGCTTATCCCTTGGACATTGTGGTTACCATTGTGGTCGTAAGTCGAGGACCACCTGTAAGAAATACGTAGCCGGGTCTGTTAGCTGTTATTTGCTTTCCCCCTGAGAGAGGCTGTTTGCAGAAGGTTTAACTAATTGATTTGTTCATTTGTTTTAAATCTAAGGTAGTTTTAAAGCCATTTTTAGGGAGCAGCCAGCTGGCAGAGTTAATTTCTCACGGTGAGCTTTGCAAAGCTCCTCTCGGCTGAACTTCATGAGAAGTGGTAATTTTGCTCTATATACTCTTCTGGTGAGGCCACACTTTGAATTCTGGTCACTACGATAGGAGAAAAAACATGTAGGAAGGGTGCAGAGAAGAGCAACCAAGAGGATGAGGGGGCTGGAGGCCGAAACATGTGAAGGACTTTTGCAGGAACTATGTAGGTCTAGTTTGATGAAAGGAAGGACCAGGGGGTGACACGGGGAAGACTCAGCAGTCTTCCAGTATTTGAGGGTTAGAGTAGAATAAGAATAGAATAAGAATAGAATATAGAGAAAAGCATAACATAGCATAGCATAGGAATAGGAATAGGAATGGAATAGATGGGATAAAGATTAGAAGAGAGAGGAATAGAAGAAAGAACAGAATAGAAATAGAAATAGAATAGAAAATAATAGAATATAGAAAATAATAGAATGGAATAGAATAACGAATAGAATAGAATAGAATATCGAATGGAATAGAAAATATGGAATGGAATGGAATGGAATGGAATGGAATAGAATAGAAAATATGGAATGGAATGAAATAGAATAGAATAGAATAGAATAGAAAATACGGAATGGAATAGAAAATATGGAATGGAATGGAATAGAATAGAATAGAATAGAATAGAATAGAATAGAATAGAATAGAATAGAATAGAATAGAATAGAAAATATGGAATGGAATGGAATGGAATGGAATAGAATAGAATAGAATAGAATAGAATAGAATAGAATAGAATAGAATAGAAATATGGAATGGAATGAAATAGAATAGAATAGAATAGAATAGAATAGAATAGAATAGAATAGAAAATATGGAATGGAATAGAAAATATGGAATAGAATAGAATGGAATAGAATAGAATAGAATAGAAAATATGGAATGGAATGGAATAGAATAGAATAGAATAGAAAATATGGAATGGAATGGAATAGAATAGAATAGAATAGAATAGAATAGAATAGAATAGAATAGAATAGAATAGAAAATATGGAATGGAATAGAAAATATGGAATAGAATAGAATGGAATAGAATAGAATAGAAAATATGGAATGGAATGGAATAGAATAGAATAGAATAGAAAATATGGAATGGAATGGAATGGAATGGAATGGAATGGAATGGAATGGAATGGAATAGAATAGAATAGAATAGAATAGAATAGAATAGAATAGAATAGAATAGAATAGAATAGAAAATATAGAATGGAATTATTAGAATAGAATAATTGGAAGGGATGTTGGAGTTTTGCTGGCTGAGGAACTCGGGGATTTGAAGTCCACAAGTCTTAAAGTTGCCAAGGTCGGAGACCCCTGGCTTAGACGATTCCACTCGGAAGTAGCAGCCTTTTAGTCCTGTGCTTGGTTGGAAGACTGAAGCTGCAGTCAACCTCCCCAAACATCTCCGCCTGCCTCGTTTATATCCCAAATGGATGGATCTGACATGTGGAAGAATCAATTTCTGAGTAAATTGCTTGCTGGACAAAACGGCCATCTTCCCCTCGAGCCAGAAGGGTGATCTATCATGGTGTTTTTATGTGTTCACACGCTGAGAGACGGGGCGAATCAATTGGATGAGGTTTGTTCCTGTGTCATAGACTGAATATGGCCCCACAAAGGCCGGAGGGGGGCTGGGAGGAGGGGGAGGAAATTCACCCAGAGCTGCCGACCTTTTTTTCCCCCTTTCGGTATTGAGTTTTTCATTGGTTTAATTAATTTTAGGATGGGTCACAGCCAGAGTCAATTGTTTGACATGGGCAGAGGGATGGAGGGATGAAAGGAGAGACGGAGGGACAGAGCGATGGAAGGATAGAAGGAAGGATGGATGGGTGCATGTATGCATGCAGAGATGGATGGATGGATGGATGGATGGGAGGAAGGAAGGAGGGAGGGAGGGAGGGAAGGAGGGAGGGAGGGAAGGAGAAAGGTATGGAAGGAGGGAGGGATGGATAGGTGAATGCCTGCATGCAGTGGGATGGATGGATGGATGGATGGGAGGAAGGAAGGAAGGAAGGAAGGAAGGAGGGAGGGAGGGAGGGAAGGAGGGAGGGAAGAAGGGATGGATGGATAGGTGAATGAATGCAGAGATGGATGGATGGAAGGAAGGAAGGAAGGAGGGAGGGAGGGAGGGATGGAAGAAGGGATGGATGGATAGGTGAATGCATGCATGCAGTGATGGATGGATGGAAGGAAGGAGAGATGGAAGGAGGGATGGATAGGTGCATGCATGCAGTTGTGGATGGATGGATGGATGGACGGAAGGAAGGAGGGAGGGAGGGATGGAAGAAGGGATGGATGGATAGGTGAATGCATGCATGCAGTGATGGATGGAAGGAAGGAAGGAGGGATGGAAGGAGGGATGGATAGGTGCATGCATGCAGTTGTGGATGGATGGATGGATGGATGGACAGAAGGAAGGAGGGAGGGAGGGAAGGAGGGAGGGATGGATAGGTGCATGCATGCAGAGATGGATGGAAGGAAGGAAGGAGGGAGGGAGGGAGGGATGGAAGAAGGGATGGATGGTGCATGCATGCAGAGATGGATGGAGGGATGGAAGGAAGGAAGGAAGGAAGGAAGGAAGGAAGGAAGGAAGGAAGGAAGGAGAGATGGAAGGAGGGATGGATAGGTGCATGCATGCAGTTGTGGATGGATGGATGGATGGATGGAAGAAAGGAGGGATGGATGGATAGGTGAATGCATGCATGCAGTGATGGATGGAAGGAAGGAAGGAGAGATGGAAGGAAGGAGGGATGGATAGGTGCATGCATGCAAAGATGGATAGATGGATGGAAGGAAAGGAGGGAGGGAGGGAGGGAGGGAAGGGTGAATGCATGCATGCAGTGGTGAATGGAAGGATGGAAGTAAGGAAGGAGAGATGCAAGGAGGGAGGGATGGTACATGCATGCAGAAATGGATGGATGGATGGAAGGAAGAAAGGAGAGATGGAAGGAGGGATGGATGGTGCATGCATGCAGAGATGGATGGATGGAAAGGAAGAAGGAGGGAGGGAGGGATGGGGGAGTGCATGCATGCAGTGATGGATGGAAGGATGGAAGCAAGGAAGGAGGGAAGGAAAGAGGGATGGATGCTTGGATGCATGCAGATGGGTGGGTGGGTGGGTGGGTGGTTGGATGGATGAATGGATAGACGTGCATCCATCGGTGGGTGGGTGGGTGGATGCATGGTTTATCAAAATAATAAAGGCAGAATATAAAATTTAAAAAAATAAAAAAGAATGAATGAACAAAAGACCTTCCAAGCTCCAACAGGACTTAACTCTCCAGTGGTTTTTTTTCCCCTTTATCGTACTGTGATTCAACTGATTTTAGGGTTGTTCACTCTCTAGAGCAGGGGTGTCAAACTCAATGCCCTGGGGACACATCTGGCCTGCGGGTTGCTTAGATCTGGCCCAGGAGTACGAACTTAACAATGATGCAATGATTCACTTAACAACCCCAGGAGGAAAATTCATAAAATGGGGGCAAAACTCACTTGGCAAATGTCTCACTTAGCAGCATAAATGTTGGTCTCAATTTTGTGGTCATAAGTTGAGGACTACCTGCACATAATAAGCCACCAAGGAAGAAAGGAGAAACAAGGCCTAAAATGTACTCACAGAATGACCTTCCATAGCTGTATCCTCAGACTTTCACCGCATAGATCTGTGATGGTAAACCTATGGCACACAGAGCCATTTGTGCTGGCACGGGAGCTGTAAGCAAATTTACCTCACTGTGCATACATGCACCTCACAGCTGATTTTTCGGCTGGTTTGAGGCCTTTTTCAACCCTGTAATACTGGAAGTGACGAAACAGGCCTATTATTCAGCCTGCAAAGCTTGCAGAGGCTTTCTTTCAAGCCTTTGGGAGGGCGAAAAAGGCCTCAAACCTGCCAAAAAACAACTGTGAGGCACAGTGCAGGTAAAGGGGTAGCAGGGGGGAATTGCGCATACATGCACAGGGAGCCCGTGCATTGCCTTCTGGATGCTGGCATGTGAGCGTGCACAAGCGTGTACACAATTTTTGGCACAGAAGCCCAAAAAGGTAAGCAACACTTGCATAGATTGTTTTAATTTTTCCTTTAACAGCAATTAAGGATTATGATCATCCTGGCTGTTGTTGTTGTTGTTATTATTGTTGTTGTTGTTGTTGTTGTGAATGAATAAATGTGTTAATAAAGTTATCAAGAGCTTGAAGTCAAGTGCAAGGTTCTGGCCCTGCACTTCTGATTGGCCGTTAATGGCAGCATCAGATTGGTCCGTTCAGGTGAATCTGATTGGCCATTAACGAGCCTCTCTCATTGGTTAACGGAGCTAGTGCTCCCTGGTTTTCATTGGTTGAATATCTAATAAGTTGCCTATATAAGGAAGGCTGTAGCAGCCATTGAGTTTGAGCTGTCACACCATGTAAATAAAGAGTTCTGAAGTTCACCGTTTCACCGGCTCATCTCCATTCTTGTGCCCATGCTCAGTACATAACACTGGCAACGAAGATGGGATGTGGAGACGTCAGAGCTGACTGAACAGCGAAGAACGATAACCGAGCACGTGGTGGAACGCACAACGGCGGAACCATGTCCGGCGGCATCATACCACCCACTCCATTCGACCCAGCGCAAGAAGACTGGGACTCCTATATGGATCGTTTCCAAATGTTCTTGGAAACCAATAATTTGAAGGATGCCACGACCAGGAAGAAATGGGCGGTATTCCTAACGCATTGCGGGCCGACCATATTCAAGATGGCCAAGGCACTAGCGAAACCGGCAGAAGTAAAGTCTATGGACTGGGACGTCCTCGAACCCCTGCTAAGAGCCCACTATGCACCGACCGTGCCAACACTTGTTAGATGGCATGAATTTTACCAGAGAGACCAGCGGAAAGGAGAAAGCGTTGCAGATTTCGTCGCGGATCTCCGAAACCTGGGAGGCCTCTGCGGGTTTGCCGACCTGGAAGAAGCCCTGAGAGACCGAATAATTCTGGGATTAGATGCACCACACATGCAGAGTAAACTGATGGCAAAAGGCGACATCAGCCTTGCAGATGCCATCGCTGACGCTACTGCAGCAGAAGCAACCAGGAAGTCGGCTGCCCGAATGCACCGCAACCGCGCTCTGGTTCACCAACTGACCGGCAACATTACACCCAAGTCAGAAGGACAGTTTGTGACAGCCCACCACAAGGACCTCTCTTCGTCGTCAGACAGCGACGAAGAAGAGGTCCATTGAATGCGGTCCGAACAGGACCACTACCAGAAGTCCCAACACCCATGCGCCGGTTGTGGGGCAAGCCACCCCCGGTCCGAATGCAAATTCCGTGACGCGCTCTGCCATGAGTGTGGGAAACGAGGCCATATCGGACAGGTCTTCAGAAGTCTCATAGGACCCAGCCAGCCCTCAAAGGGGGCTAACTATCGCCAACCGACAGGAAACCATCCTGTAAGGCGAGAACCAGTGAACCACCAATGGAACAACCACTCCTACAGAAACAGAACCCTAAATCGCCCCACAAAGTGAGAAGAGGCTAACCAAACTATCACTATCGGTCACGCCTCCTCTTTGGATGCCAAGAAAATCCGAGTTAAAGTGGCCATCGAAAACCAGCCCTGCCTAATGGAAGTCGACTCAGGATCGTCCCTCTCGATGGTTTCCTGGAAGACCCTCAAGCAACTCATCCCTACTGTCCGGCGACAAGACCTCCGTTTCCAAAGACTCATACTTAAAGACTATCAGGGGAATCGGATTCCAGTCGTAGGATCCAGTCGAGTCCGGGTCTCGTTCAAAAACCGTACAGCATACCTACCCCTGACTGTGATCGACAAGGACCGGCCTAGCCTGTTAGGCCTCCAATGGTTCGCTCCACTTGGCATTGAAGTGGCAGGCATTAACCAAATCAGCAGCAGCGACTAGGAGGAGGACCTCGTCCAAGAATTCAAGGACGTCTTTGCAGAAAAACTAGGCGAGTACAAGGGGACCCCGATATCATTTAACCTTAATCCAAAAGTAGCTCCCATCCGCCTTAAGCCTCGTCGAGTTCCATTTGCCCTTAAACCAAAGATTGACAAATTAATTAATAGCCCAGGGAGTGTTAGAGCCAACACTTGATAAATTAATAGCCCAGGGAGTGTTAGAGCCAACCGATCACTCTCCCTGGGAGACCCCAATCGTGACACCCATTAATCCGGATGGATCGATAAGAATTTGTGGGGACTACCGAGCCACCCTGAACCACACCCTGCAGCAAGACGCATATCCGGTACCGGTGGTGCAGCACCTCCTCCATTCCCTGGGGGGCGGAAAAGTCTTCGCTAAACTAGACTGAGCTCAGGCATATCAACAACTGCTGGTAGACGAAAAAACGGCACAGGCACAGACAATCGTGACGCACCAAGGTGCCTTTAAATGTACCCGACTCCAATTTGGAGTGAGTGTAGCCCTGGGGATATTTCAGAGCTTGATGGAAAGATTATTACAAGGGATAAAAGGCGTTGTCCCATACTTTGATGATGTGTTGATCACTGCCCCTACCCCGAAAATTTTACGGGATCGCCTGAGGATGGTCCTTCAGAAATTCAAAGACGCAGGTCTTAAAGTGAAGAAAAATAAGTGTTAACTGTGTACAGATCGTGTCGAATTTTTAGGGTATTTAACTGATAGTCATGGCATTCACCCTACCAATAGCAAACTGAGGGCAATCAAAAACGCTCCCAAACCCCGGAATAAGGCCGACCTCCAGGCGTTTCTAGGCCTTATCAATTTTTATAACGTATTCCTGCCTCACAAAGCAATTGTAGCCGAACCCCTACATCATTTATTGGACAAAAAAGCAATTTGGGTATGGGGTCATAGAGAAGAGCAGGCGTTTCGAAACATAAAACAATTATTGACTTCTGACGCTGTACTAATGCAGTACAATGAGACTTTGTCATTAATGATCACGTGTGATGCATCGCCTTTCGGAGTAGGCGCCATTTTGAGCCACGTTTTGCCAAATGGTAACAAAGCCCCTGTTGCCTATTTCTCAAAGACGCTTTCAAAAGCAGAACGCAATTACAGTCAGATTGATAAAGAATCCCTTGCTATTGTGTCTGCTGTCAAGAGATTTCATGAGTACGTGTACGGCCGAGCCTTTACTATAGTGACTGACCACAAACCTTTGTTGGCAATAATAGCGGGAGATAAACCAACCCCCTATATATTATCTCCCGGAATGACTCGCTGGTCAGAATTCTTGTCTGCCTATAATTATCGGCTGCAACACTGCCCGGGGAAAGCCATTCCCCACGCTGACGCATTGAGCCGAGCACCGCTTCCAGAGACCATTGATGACCCCGTGCCTACAGTGACAATGTTGCAGATCAAGACACTTCGTACACCGCCATTAACAGCCCGAGATATCGTGATGGAAACAAAACGCGACCCCGCCTTAGCACGAGTCCTCAGTTGGATGGAACGCAGATGGCCATTGGACCAGGTACCTGATGACTTTGCCCCATTCAAAAGTCGACAAACAGAATTGTTTTCACAGAAGGGCTGCATCATCTGGGGCGATAGAGACGTTGTCCCAGAGCGACTACAACGAGCAGTACTGAGAACCTTGCACGATGGCCACCCCGGCATCATGCGCATGAAAGCCCTCGCACAAAGCTACGCGTGGTGGCCAGGCATCGACAATCAGATCGAGACTTGGGTCAAAGCTTGTCACAAATGCCAGGAAGTAAGCAACGCCCCACCGAAAGCAACCCCAACCAAATGGGAAACACCACGGGGGCCCTGGTCCCGTATCCATCTGGACTTTGCAGGGCCTACCAAAGGCCACACATTCTTGTTAACCGTGGATGCCTACTCGAACTGGCTCGAAATCCATCAAATGAAGAACACAACAACCGAAGTGGTCATTAAGAAATTGGACAGACCTGTTTGCAACACACGGATTACCAGACAATCTGGTATCTGACAAAGGGCCCCAATTTACCGTGCTGTCCTTTGAACAGTACCTGGTGAACCGCGGTATTCGCCATGCGCTGACTTCGCCTGTGCATCCTGCGGCCAACGGAAGGGCCGAGCGCATGGTACAATTCGTCAAGAAAACGCTACAAAAAATGGACTATGACAACATCGAAGAAAAAATAAACTGGATCCTCTTTTTGCAGCATATCACTCCACACAGCGTCACCAACAAAACTCCCGCTAATGGGGCGGAAGCTCCGGTCCCACCTTGATCGGCTACACCCATCGTACGAACCTGAGAAACCACACGGATCCAGCGGGCGATGCCGTACCTTCCAGGTAGGCGACTTGGTATTTGCTAAAAACTTGGGCGATCTGTTGTGGGTCGAAGCGACTGTAGTCCGAGTAACTGGCCCTAGATCGTACCTCGTGCAATGCTGCGATGATAGACTATGGAATCGCCATATTGATCAACTACGATCAAGGCTGCAGTCAGGGATCTCCGAGTCCCCTGATGCCCAAACTGAGGGGGGAGGATATACGGAGGAAGATGAACTTGAATTAGCAGAAAACTTTTATGAAAGGAACGATAGCGGAACGGAAACATGTGAAGAGGAATCAGGGATGGGAGTGAGCTCACCTCATGGTGATACCGAAGATGTTGGTGACAACGGAAATTCAAACTCAGAGTCAGAGGCACCCCTTTCACCAAACAACGCCCTACCTCAACAAGAGTGCAGCCAAATACCGGGTGCACAACGAAAGTCAAATAGACTAACAAAACAACCGTTCTACCTCAAGGACTACGTAACCGCACCCCATAAACGGAACCCAGGGGGAAGGGGTGTTATGAATGAATAAATGTGTTAATAAAGTTATCAAGAGCTTGAAGTCAAGTGCAGGGTTCTGGCCCTGCACTTCTGATTGGCCGTTAATGGCAGCATCAGATTGGTCCGTTCAGGTGAATCTGATTGGCCATTAACGAGCCTCTCTCATTGGTTAACGGAGCTAGCGCTCCCTGGTTTTCATTGATTGAATATCCAATAAGTTGCCTATATAAGGAAGGCTGTAGCAGCCATTGAGTTTGAGCTGTCACACCATGTAAATAAAGAGTTCTGAAGTTCACCGTTTTACCGGCTGGTCTCCATTCTTGTGCCCGTGCTCAGTACATAACAATTATTATTATTATTATTATTATTATTATTATTATTATTATTATTATTCCTCGGGGCTGCGAATTAGCTTTAAGAAATTTCTTAATATCCTCAGAGGATCTTTTACTCGACATTGGTTTTCTTCTCTCCCTCATTGTCAGGCAGGGAATGGGAGGACAAATAGAAAACCAGTTTTGCCTTTGGCGGAAAATAAAATAGTTTTCTTCTTTCTAGCTTATGCCAGGACCGGTGGTATATCCTAATTTGGTGGAATGGATGGATCAAAAAGACAAGCCAGACCATCGGATCAATGGCTCAACTAATGGAATAAATAAATAAATTCGAGAGTTTCCAAAGTCCAAAGGAGTCGAAAGCCTCAACTTAAGGACAATTCATTTAATGACTTGCTTGAATGCCACTGGGAAAAAAGGTGATATATAACCAGTCCTCACACTTATATCTCCATGGTCGCATGATTAAAATTTAGGTGCTTGGCAGATGCAGGTAGTTCTTGACTTGCGATCAAAATGGCACCAAATCTCCACCCACCCCGCCGCCCCCTTACCTGCACTGCACCTCATAGCTGATTTTCAGCTGGTTTGAGGCCTTTTTTGGCCTCCCAAAAGCTTGAGGAAGGCTTCTGCAAGCTTTGCAGGCTGAAAACTAGCCCCATTTTGTCATTTCCTGTTTTTCTGAAAATAGCGAAACGGAGCTAGTTTTCAGCCTGCAAAGCCTGCAGAAGCCTTCCTCAAGCCTTTGGGAAGCCAAAAAAGGCCTCAAACCAGCTGAAAATCAGCTGTGATGCATGTATATGCACAGTGAGGTAAGTTTGCCTGCAGCTCGCGTGATGGAACAAATGGATCTGCATGCCACCTGTGGCACATGTGCCATAGGTTCGCCATCACAGTTTTAGAGTGTGTAGAAATGGATAAGCTTTCAATGGAAATGAAGGAGAGAGAAGAGACAGAGTACTACAAAATTTGGAGTTTATGGTATAATTGGCTGTAAGGAAGACACAAAATAGAGAGTTGAAATGAAAGGTCATGGTATGATGAAATAATTTGATATGAATAGGCATAACTATGTATACTTATGTATAAATATGTAAATAACTACATAAATATATGACATAGATCAAGTGTAAAATAATTGTAATAATATTTAGTAATATTCTATATACTTAAGAATATGTCAAAGTGAGTGAACACTACTACAAATATGCTGCAATGAATGAAAATATGTTTTTTTGTTTTTTAATAGTAGAATTTGTTTAATAATTTTTTTTATTAAAAGGAAGAAGAATTGTCTCGCTGAGCCACTGAAATTTGGGGCTCCATTGCAGTCGTAAGTCGAGGACTAGCTGTCGAGAGAAGCCCGCGTTCTTCCAAGCCCATGAAAGGAAAAAAAAGGCTGCACGATCAGGATTTAAAGCGCTCAAAATGATGAAAAGAATTGAGTGTTACTGAAATTTTATTTATTCTCCGGTTTCTGATCATGCCGGAATCAAAGTCGCTGGGCAAAATGAAATGTTCATTTGTGGTGCTGTCGAAAACAAACTCACTTTGGCATGTTGATAAAAGACAGCCTAGAAAATAAGAGCACAAAATACAGGCAGTTCTAAAAAATGGGAAAACCTACAATTGTCATTGATAGGTAGAATTTCAACAATTAAGATGAATATTTTACCCAGAATTTTATATTTGTTTCAAACAATACCAATTAGGTTAAGCAAGGATTTCTTTGAAGAACTAAATAAAATTGTGTTGAAGTATATATGGCAAGGCAAGAAAGTGAGAATAAAATTAAAACTTTTACAGGATGCTAGAATTAGAGGAGGATTTGGCCTTCCTAATTGGGAGTTGTATTATCAAGCTGCAAACTTAATGTGGGTTAAAGAATGGATAACGTTAAGAAAGACTAGATTGTTGACATTAGAAGGTCATGATTTATTATTGGGTTGGCATGCTTTTTTATGGTATAAGGGAACTAAATCACAGGGTTATTTTAGAAGGCATTAAATACGGGAATCGTTATGGTCGAATTGGGAGAAAACTAAGAAACAATGTTATTTGAAAATTCCAGTTTGGTTATCAACTATTGAAGCTTTTTCGTATCCTATAACTTATAAGAAGGAACAAACAGTTAGATATGGGGAAATATTGGATGAAAAGGGTGAACTTAAAACGATGCAAAATTTAGAAGAACAAGGTATAAAGATGAATTGGTTTTTATATGCGCAAATACATGCAAGGTATCTTAAAGATTCTAAAACAGAAGGATTTTATGATAAATTGACTGACTTAGGTAGGATTTTGACAGGTACTGATGAAAAAGTGATTTAAAAAGTATATAGTTATTTGTTGGAAATTAAATTAGAGGAAGAACAAGTTAAAGAAACAATGATTGCTTGGGGGAAGAATTTTGGATATGGGATTGATTTAGAGAAATGGCAAAAATTGTGGTCACAAAATTATAAAATGACAATGTCAACAGCATATAAAGAAAATTTGTATAAGATGTTTTACAGGTGGCATTTTCCCCCGACAAGAATAGCAAGAATGTTCAAGAATAAATCTGAAAAGTGCTGGAAATGTCATCAGATACCTGGCTCATATTACCATATGTGGTGGACTTGTGAGGAGGCCAGGAAATATTGGACTAGAATTCTCATATGGCTGGAAAAAATGATAAAGAAACACATAGATTTGAAACCAGAGATCTTTTTATTGGGAATCGTACCTGATATATATAACAAAAATTTAAAGTATCTGATTTGCTAAACATTGGAAGAGTGAGAAAATACCATTAGAGGAAGAAATTATTAAGAAAATATTGGAATGTGCTGAAATGAGTAGATTGACATTTGAAATTAGAGAACAAGAAGATAAACAATTTTATGAAGTTTGGGATCTTTTTTATCAATGGTTAGATAATACAATATGATAATAGAATATTTAGAAATTTAGGAAATAATGAATATATAATTTTTCTTGGTTTTGATAATTTTTAAGAATATTTTATTAAGATAGATTTGGTATGATTCTATGATTTGTCATAAAATAATTTAACTTAATTATAGTTATCTCGCTTAAGTATGAATTAGTAAAATTACAGTCAAATGATTGTTCAATAATGATATTGGGATATTTTATTGATGAGTGATAATGTGAGTTATTATGTAATATAATTATTCTGATGACTATGAAATGGATGCACAAAAGGGAGTGGTAAACCAACCGATACACTGTAAATTTATGAAGAATGTTATATTTTTTTTATTTTTTATTTTTTATTTTTTTATTTTTTATGTCATGTTTTATGTCTTATATGTTTTTTGTCTGTTGTTAAAATCAATAAAACTTTTACCAAAAAAAAAAAAATACAGGCAGTTCTCTACTTATAACCATTTGCCTAGCAGCACTCCGAACTTGTAAGAACTGTGACAACCACGAGGTAAGGCAAACAGGCCAAAGACTGGCTGAACGCATCTGTGAACACCAACTGGCAGTCAGAAGTCACTTTGCTTAACAACGGTGCCAAACAAGCTTGGAAATTTCCCTCATGGCTTGCTTAACATCCATATTGCTTCATCACACAGGTGGTCATAAGTCGAGGACTACCTAGAGATGCATCAAAGTTTCATCCTGAGGTAGACAGTTCGGATGAGAAGCCATCTTGATGCCATCTGAGGCATTTGGCAGGGGAAGATACAAAATGGCTCACATTGACCAGGCTGTGGGCATTAAATGCAAATCTAGCTAGCTTAATCCGGAGCAGTTTTCCAAGATCTGAGTGCTGGTTGCTTATCCAGGTTTAAATCTGGCTCAGTCTGCCTGCCAACCAGGAGTTATACTACACATTACATGTTTGTATGCCTCCCAGAGTCGCTGAGTTGGGAGGGACCTTGGAGGTCCTCTAGTTCAACCCCATGTTCAAGCAGGAGGTTGTATACCATTTAGGACAAATGGTTGTCCAATCTCTTTAAAAATCTCCAGTGTTGATGCTTAACATCTGGTGGCAAGCTGTTCCACTGGTGAATTGTTCTCCCTGACAGGAAATTCCTCCTTAGTTCAAGGTTGCTTCTCTCCTTGATTACAGGTATTTCTCAACTTACAACACTTCACTTAATGGCCATTCGAAGTTACAACGGCACTGGAAAAAGTGACTTAGGGCCATTTTTCACACTTATGACCATTGCATCCTCCTCTTGGTCATGTGACTTACGTCTGAATGCTTGACAACTGACTCATATTTACAATGGTCACAGTGTCCCGGGGTCCCTTCATCCCCTTTTGTGACCTTCCGGCAAGCAAAGTCAACAGGGAAAACCAGATTCACTTAACAACCGTGTTCCTAATTGAACCACTGCAATGATTCACTTAACATCAGTGGCAAGGAAGGCCATAAAATAGGGCAACATTCACTCTCTTGCTTAGGCCTCATGAATTCTGGGCTCAGTTGTGGTCAGTAAGTTGAAGACTACCCATAGTTTTCCCTTCATGGCTTCTTTTTCTTGCCTTTCTGGTGCTTTGGAGAGCAGGTGGACCCCTCCTCTTTCTTTGTGGCAGCCCCTCAAATATTGGAAGGCAGACAGACATTAATTGAATAAATAAATTCATTTGAAACTGCAGTTAAGTTATCAGTCCTCATGGTTTTCAGAAAAGACAAAGCCTTTTCTATCCAAAGTCACACTCCAAAGCCGTTGTAGATGGCAACTTAGATCTGTTCACAAAGCACAGGGATTATTATTATTATTATTATTATTATTATTATTATTATTATTATTATTATTATTATTATTATTATTATTATTTGTCGGGCATGTATTAAATAACAGATATAAGTATAAACATGGTTATTAATACGTGAAATGGACGGTAGGGACAGTAGGCACATTGGTGCGCTTATGCACGCCCCCTTACAGACCTCTTAGGAATGGGTTGAGGTCAATAGTAGACAGTCTAAGGTTAAAGTTTTTGGGGTTTGGGGAAGAAACCACAGAGTCAGGTAGAGTATTCCAGACATTGACCGCTCTGTTGCTGAAGTCGTATTTCCTGCAGTCAAGTTTGGTGCGGTTAACTTTGAGTTTGTATCTTTTGTTTGCTCTTGTGTTGTTATGGTTGAAGCTGAAGTATTCATTGACTGGTAGGACATTGCAATGGATAACTTTATGTATACTACACTTAGATCAGACCGAAGGTGGCGTAGTTCTAGGTTGTCTAGGTCTAAAATTTCAAGTCTGATGGCATAATGACTTGCTAATTGCACAGTGTCAGATAGAAAAGTGCTCCAGAGGGTTAACGTCATTGCCCAGAGGATCATGGGTTGCCCTCTCCCCTCTTTGGAAGAGCTTTATAGCTCCCACTGCCTTAAGAAAGCTCAAAACGTTCTCAAAGATCCATCTCATCTTGGGAACCCTTTTTTTGAACTATGACCATCTGGTAGACGGTACCGGATAATAAAAACAAGGACAAATAGGCTGAAAAACAGCTTCTATCCCAGGCCGGCAGCTCTGTTGAATTCTACTGTATATAGTGCGGTGTTGGTGCGGTGTCAGGGGTTTTCAATTCAATGTATGGAGGGTGAAGGATGTGTGTTTGTGTTTATTTTCATGGTCATGATGTGCTGCACTGAAGGTGGTGTTTGATTTCATTGTACGAGGTGCGATGACAATAAAGTAAACTGGACTAAATAAGGTATTCTGTTGTGAGTCGAGGAATGGAGGACTCTTCTCATGAAATATCTCTGGACTCTCTCGAGTATATTAATGTCCAATATGCAGTGCGGGTTCCAGGCAGATGAGCTGCATTCGAGAATTGGTGTAGCAAATGTTTTTGTATGCTCAAGTTAGTAGTACGATATTACCAGAGAAAAAGCTACATAGGATTAGGTTTACAACTCTTAATGCCTTTTGAGTGGGCTCTAGCACTTAGATCATTAGAGAGGAGTCCTTGACAGAGTGGGGGTCGTCTACAAGGTCATGTCCATTCAGCTTGTAATTTAACCCCTCTGTAAGGACGAGTAAACGTGGTTTCACCTCTTGCAGAAACACCGAAACTTTCCTTCGCTCCACCCTCCCCACGCCCAATGGCAAGCTTGAATTTCTTCTTTTCAAAGCCAGCAGCTGGGCCAAAACATCTCCTTAAACCCGTTTCTCCCTCGTGGCTGAAACTAGAAACTCAAGAGAGAGGGAGAGAGTGCTTGGAAGCACACGAAACAGCTGGGTTGATGCACCCCTCCCGATGTAGCCGCCTCGCTGGGCTGGTTCCAGCTGCGATGCCGAAGGAAATCTTGCAGAGCCAGATCTGGAATTCCGGTGAAGTGGACAGTCGGCGGTAGTATCCCCTTCTGGCTCACCTCCTAAAATGAAACAGTGAGAATTAGCAAAAGGGAAACGCATTGCAGGAAGTCCTTGATATCCAGTAAGAATCAGAATGGAGCTGGAAGGGACCTTGGAGGTCTTCTAGTCCAGCCCCTTGCTCAAGCAGGAGATCCTATATTATTTTTAGAGAAGTGGCTATCCAGTCTCATCTTAAAAATCTCCAGTGATGGAGCATTCACAGTTTCTGGAGGCAAGGTGTTAGGAAGAGAAGAGAAGAGAAGAGAAGAGAAGAGAAGAGAAGAGAAGAGAAGAGAAGAGAAGAGAAGAGAAGAGAAGAGAAGAGAAGAGAAGAGAAGAGAGAGGACAGAGGGGAGGGGAGGAAGGGAAAGGAGGAAAGGAACAGGAGGGAAGGGAAAGGAAAGGAAAGGAAGGGAAGGGAAAGGAGGAAAGGAAAGGATGGAGAAGGGAAGGATTTATTGATTGATTGATTTGTTTGATTTGATTTGTCAATCGCTTACAATATAAGTATAAGTATAAACATGAGTAAAAATGCAGGAAATAGGTACAAATAAATGCAGACAATAGGACAGGGATGGGCAGCACGATGGTGCACTTATGGGAAGGGAAAAAAGTAAATGGATGGGAAGGGAAGGGAAGAAGAAAAGGAATGACCTGTAACAGTTCATCCTTCACCAAACTATTCTGATCTCCTGAAAGCCCATTGTGCCTCCTCAGAAAATCACAGGACCAATGACCTCCACAAGTTAATTACGCCCTGATATTAATTCAATGCTCTGTAATTACTCTTTGTCATTGGGTGACCCTGACAGGTTTGGCTCAGGGAGCAGGAGATGGGAAAAAAAGAAAAAAAAACCCCATGTGCACTTAGCACAGCTGAAGCTGCCTTTTGGGTGGCAAATAACCCCTCCTAAAGACCCAAATGAAAAGGCCTCAATCAAGCCATCTGTAAAGTGGGCTCAGCTGACTTCAACAAGCCATCTCGTTTGTACCTTAGATTCTTCCAGGCTGTTTCAAGGAACTGGTTTTATTTTTCCCTCCACCTTTTGACTGTCAGCGCGACAAACTCCGTCCCTCCGAATGATGGCACCATGTGGGGAATTGCTCCCCAAGTAAGCTTCATCTGCAATTTTTTTTAAAAAAAAAAAAGGGGTTGGGGAGGTCAGACAGCACTCCGAAGTTACTCCAAGAAAGGGGAGATTCTGATCCTACTGACAAGCAAAAGCCAATTGGGATGACCCAAAGGGGCATGGCACAAAGGCAACACAGTCAGATAAGCAACAAGAATCCCTTTATTATCTCCAACTTTGCCCCCAATGTCCTGGTTACCTTCTGGGCTGGAGAAAAAGGAACAGCCTTGGGCTGCAGAGAATCAAGTCCAAAACATGGTCAACAAAAACTGTAATTTAAAGTCCAAAAGTCCAATGAAGGCAAGTTGAAGTAATTAGTCTAGCAGGGCAGAAGAAGGAATTCCAGACATGAAGGAACAACAGAAATTCAACTTGGTTGGGAGGATGCCAGGAACACAGATAACCAAACACAACACAAAAAAACCTCAAGTTTGTTCCCAGAAGATGCTGCACTCAGCATGCATCTCTTTTAAACTCTCTTCCCATGTGTGGCTAATGAAGGGAATCAGGGCCCTTTCCTCCCCCATAAGCCATGCAACCCACGTTGCTCTTTTCTCCATTCCTCCCTAATGTGCCCTAGGATGAAGAGGGAGTGGGCCTGAGTCTTCCTCTGAACTCCCTCTCCCTTGTTTCTACCTCTTTTTCACTAAAAGAGGTCACTAAATGAACTGTTGTAACTTGAGGACTACCTGTACAGTACAGGTAGACTGTCATGCCCCTGTTGGAATCTGATTCAGAGGGGAAGGCCGAGCAGCTGACAGGGAGTAGGAGAGTGGCTCTGTTGGCTGTGGGAAGAAACTGGGGAAGGGCAAAGTCCAGCTGGGCAGAGTAGGGGAGAGGTAGAGAAAGGCAGAGGGAATTCAGAAGAAGACCCAGGCCCACCCCGTCTTCATCCTAGGGCATTCAGGGAGGAATGGAGAAGAGAGCAACGTGAGTTTCATGGCTTACAGGGGAGGAAAGGGCCCTGATTCCCTTCATTAGCAGCAACTGGGAACACAGTGTATGAAAAGGGAGTTGGTACACAACAACTTGTTGGAAGCAAATCATGAGTCATCTTTTATGGTCGAGGTTCCTGGCATCTTCCCAACTGTTTTGTTGGCCTTTCAAGTCTGCAATTCCTTATCCTGCCCTGTACAGTTAATTGCTGCAGCATGGTTTGTGTGGATTTTTATTTACAGTTTGTATGTACTTTGTTTTTGGACTGAATTTCCTCCCCTTAAAGACTGTTCTTGGGAGAGTATTTTCTCCAGCCAAAGATAACCTGGACATTGGGGGCAAAGTTGGAGGTATTAAAGGGACTTCTCTTACTTATGTGATTGTGTTGCCTTTGTGCCATGCCCCGGGTCATCACATAGACCTTGAGTTTACAGCCATTCATTTAGTGTCCATTTGAAGTGCAATATATATGACCATTTTTCAGACTTACGACTGTTGCAGCATTCCCCACAGTCATTGTGATGACCCGGTGTGTAACACAAACGTAACAAAATCCAAATAAATGTCCTTTAATGTTCCCAACTTGGCCCCATTGTTCAATAATTCTCCATTGGAGATAAATCATATTCAAAAATAATCTTCAAAAGAAAGCAATACAGTCCGAACTCAATGATCAGATAGAGGTGAAATAAAAAACCAAAACAAACTACAATGAAGGAATTTCCACAACGGACCAGGATAAGTAATTACCAATTTCAAGGAGATAACAAGGCACAGTCTGTTGGAAGGACGCCAACCAAGGTAACTTCAGCCCAAAATAAAACACGCTTTGCTTCTAGCAACTTTGTGTTGTAACCATCTCTCTTATATACTATTCTCCCCAGCTGCAACCAATGAGGGGGATCATGGCCGCTTCCTCTCTCGTAAGCCAAGTAGTTGCCTTATCCGTTCCTCCCTGCATGTCCTAGGATGCAGAGGGGATGGGCCTGGTTCTTTCTCTGACTACCCAGCCAGCCTCTGCCCTTCCCCAGCCTCCTCCACAACCTCAGAAGCCACACCTCCACTCCCTGTTGTTCCTCCTCTCCCTCAGAGTCTGACTCTAACAAGGGCATGACAGTCATGGGTCTTGACTACTGCAATGCACTGATCATGGGGAGACCCTTGAAAACATCCAGAAATTGCATTTAATCCAGGTCGTCCTCAACTTACAACAGTTCATTTGGTGACTGTTCAAAGTGACAACATCACTGAGAAAAGTGACTTATGACCATTTGTCACACTTATGACCATTGCAACTTCCCCGTGGCATGTGATCAAAATTTGGGTGCTTGGCGACTGACTCACATTTATGATGAATGCGGTGTCCTAGGATCATGTGATCCTCTTTTGGGGCCTGACAGGCAAAGTCAAAGGGGAAGCAGGATTCACTTAATAACCATGTTACAGACCTAACAGCAGCAGCCATCTGCTTAACAATTGTGGTAAAAAAAAGTCATAAAATTGGTCAAAACTCACTTAACAACTGTCTCACTTCACAACAGAAATGGTGGGTTCAATTGTGTCACGAACTACCTAACTTTCTCGTTGTTGTGACCTTTAACTGAGTGAAACGGGGCATTGAGGGCAACCATTTTTGAACCAAGATGCCCCAAATGAGCTAACTTATAGAATTTACCCAAACGTGGACACCCATGACTCCCAAAGCAATGACATTTGGGGGAGTTGTGACTGATTTGATGCTATTGGTGGCGGCGGTCACATGATCTTCATTTTTAACATTCCATGACAATTTCCCAGGCACTCTCACAATCCCTTCCTCTTCTCCAATTTTCTATGAAGAAAATTATCTCAATACTGAATAAGAAACCACAGCAGCATTTGCCTTAATCACTGCTGAAATTAGATCCTCCAGGAGACAGTTAGAGAACAATGAAATTAATGTTCAGGCTGACCTTCCCCCAAAAAAAAATTTAAAAAAAAAAGAATGTCACAGAATGACTATCCAAAATAAGCCCAAAAAAAATTTAAAGCAATCTAAGAAGGAAGTGGAAAAACAAAAGCCCACTTTCACAGAGGAAGAAACCATTCAGGAAAGAGAAGGATGGCTTTCGGATCAATATCCAAAATTGGTTCACAATTGTTTTCATTTTTTTCTCCTGCAAAGGATGAAAAAAAATGGTGCATTATCTTATTTAACTGCTCATTATTAAAACTGACTCCATTATTGAAGCTAGTGAATAGGTGATGGATGGAGAGACAGCAAGGAGAGCAAGAGGGTTATTGATGGGTGGGTGGGTGGGTAGATGAATGAGCAATAAGTTGGGTAGATGGGCACATTCACTAAGAGAGAGGAAGGAAGGAAGGAAGGAAGGAAGGAAGGAAGGAAGGAAGGAAGGAAGGAAGGAAGGAAGGAAGGAAGGAAGGAAGGAATCAAATAGTAGGATGGACTATTAGAAGGTAGGTAGGTTGATCCACCAAGAGAGAACATGGATGGATGGATGGATGGATGGATGGATGGATGGATGGATGGATGGACTATTAGAAGGTAGGTAGGTTGGTCCACCAAGAGAGAACATGGATGGATGGATGGATGGATGGATGGATGGATGGATGGATGGATGGATGGATGATTCAAATAGTAGGATGGACTATTAGAAGGTAGGTAGGTTGGTCCACCAAGAGAGAACATGGATGGATGGATGGATGGATGGATGATTCAAATAGTAGGATGGACTATTAGAAGGTAGGTAGGTTGGTCCACCAAGAGAGAACATGGATGGATAGATGGATGGATGGATGGATGGATGGATGGACTATTAGAAGGTAGGTAGGTTGGTTCACCAAGAGAGAACATGGATGGATGGATGGATGGATGGATGGATGGAAGGATGGATGATTCAAATAGTAGGATGGACTATTAGAAGGTAGGTAGGTTGGTCCACCAAGAGAGAACATGGATGGATGGATGGATGGATGGATGGATGGATGATTCAAATAGTAGGATGGACTATTAGAAGGTAGGTAGGTTGGTCCACCAAGAGAGAACATGGATGGATGGATGGATGGATGGATGGATGGATGATTCAAATAGTAGGATGGACTATTAGAAGGTAGGTAGGTTGGTCCACCAAGAGAGAACATGGATGGATGGATGGATGGATGGATGGATGGATGGATGGATGGATCAAATAGTAGGATGGACTATTAGAAGGTAGATAGGTTGGTCCACCAAGAGAGAACATGGATGGATGGATGGATGGATGGATGGATGGATGGATGGATGGATGGATGGATGAATCAAATAGTAGGATGGACTATTAGAAGGTAGGTAGGTTGGTCCACCAAGAGAGAACATGGATGGATGGATGGATGGATGGATGGATGGATGGATGGATGGATGGATCAAATAGTAGGATGGACTATTAGAAGGTAGGTAGGTTGGTCCACCAAGAGAGAACATGGATGGATGGATGGATGGATGGATGAATCAAATAGTAGGATGGACTATTAGAAGGTAGGTAGGTTGGTCCACCAAGAGAGAACATGGATGGATGGATGAATGGATGGATGGATCAAATAGTAGGATGGACTATTAGAAGGTAGGTAGGTTGGTCCACCAAGAGAGAACATGGATGGATGGATGAATGGATGGATGGATCAAATAGTAGGATGGACTATTAGAAGGTAGGTAGGTTGGTCCACCAAGAGAGAACATGGATGCATGGATGGATGCATGGACAGATGGATGGATCAAACATTAAGATGGACCAACAGAAGGTAGGTAACGCTGGGATTCAAATTTTTTAACAACTGGTTCTGTGGGCATGGCTTGATAAGTGTGGCTAGGTAGGTGTGGCCATGTGATTGGGTGGGTGTGGCTTCCTTTTTTGCAGCACATCCCCCTCCCATTTTTTTTTTATTTTTTTATTTTTTGCTTCCTGGGCCTCAAGGAAGCCTCCTGGGTGAAGCAGTTAAGACAGGCAGGGAGATCCCGGACACAGCTGATCATTGGAACAGCTGATCATCAGGAGGAAAAAAATGGGAGAATGATGTTGGGCATGCTCAATAAGGATTGACTGGGTGTGGAGGGGGGGCAGATGGAGGGGGTGGGGCCAGCCAGGGGAATGATGCACAGAGTCCTAACAACCAGTTCTATAGAACCGGTCAGAACCAGTAGAATCCCACCCCTGAAGGTAGGTAAGTAGGTCCACCAAGAGAGATGGGTGGATGGATGGATGGATGGATGGATGAACCATGAGAGGTAGGTAGGCAGGTAGATAGGATGGTAGGTAGGTAGGGACAACTTGCCGCAGCCAACTCATCACGGCCACCTCGCCACGGGAAAATTCACTGCAGGACAATTAACCAATTCTACTTCATGATTTAAAATAAATAAAAAACATTTCATTTGCTTGCCATTCACATTTCATTCTGTCCCTCCTTTTGCATCCTTACTTTAATTATTCTATTCCACCATTTCTTTGACATGAGTGTAGCTGTGGCAAGTTAGCCATGGTGAGAATAGCTGTGTCAAAGTGTCATAGACCCCGGTAGATAGGTAGGTAGGTAGATCTACCAAGAGAGAGGCTGGTTAGATGGACAGAGGGATATATATATATATTTATGACAATGATTACAATGATTCTAATAACATAAAGCGGGCAAATGCAACCAGCACAAAAAAAAAAAACACAAAAAAGCCATATTCTCTGGCACTAGTTCATTAACTTTTGCAGAATGTTACAGCCCATCAAACAAAATTTTGCAACATTTAGCCAAACAGATGCATTTCTGCCTGGAGGATAAATCAAATAAAACAATTCTGAGAGGCCCTGAGCATGAAAAGATCACTCTGCAGAACAAAATAAAAACAACCCCCACCCACCCACCCAAAAAAAAAAATCCAATACGGGGTCTTGTTTCAATGGCACCAGCGCCATAAGTATGAGAAATTCTCTTCAATTTCCCCTCCATGTCCATGCTGAGATTAACTGAATTCCGACAAGCTCCAGATAATTTCTGAATTTTGTACATATCGATCCTGAGCCGGTCGTTCTTTGATGTCTTGATGTCTTGAAAAAGGCAAAGAGACCTGATCTATTGGACCATTTATATAGGCAAGTCCTCGACTTACAACAATTCATTTAGCAACCGTTCGTAGTTACAACGGAACTGCAAAAAGGAACTTACGACCGGGTTTCACACATACGACCGTTGCAGCATCCCCGTGATCAAGTGATCAAAATCCAGATGCTTGGCCACGGACTCATATTTATGATGATCGCTGTGTTCCCCAGGATCATGGGTTCCCCTTTGGCAGACCTTCTCACCAGCAAAACCAACGGGGAAGCCAGATTCACTTTAATGACCATGTCACCCACGTCACAACTGCTTCAATTTACTTATGAAATGTGCCGGGGCAAAGCCATTCAGCCACAATAGAAAATGACCCTTCAGTTGATGTTTTAATGTTTTGTTTGTCTCGTTTGTTTGTAGAAAATTAATAAAAGAAAGAAAAAAAAGAAAGAAAATTACCCTTCGGTGCATCACCCAGCAAGATTCAACCGAGCCTGGGACACAGACAACTTCAGCTATGACTGCATAGCCCCACGGGAGTCTGACTGAAACCGATAGGATACATGCCCTTGCCACAGGAACAGGAAGCTCAAATTCAAAGCCCAAGAGAGGGTATCAACAGGGGCGGGATTCAAAACTCCCAGCAACTGGTTCTCTGCCCGGTTGTTGGGTGAGCGTGGCCATGGCCTATCGGAACTTCCGGGAGGGCCATTTTTTGCCTCCCCCAGAATCCGGAGGCTTCCCTCGGGCCTCTGGGAGGGAAAAAAATGGCCTCCCCTGGATCCAGAGACCTTCTGGAAGCAAGAAACAGGCCAGTTTCCCGACTTCTGGAAGGCCTGTTTTTTCCCCCTCTCAGAGCCTCTGCATGGATCCTGCACTTACCTGCATCCAAAATGGGCCGCGTGGAGACTCCTGGGAGGGGAGGGGCAGGGTGGGCAGGGCCAGCCAGTCGGTTCAACTCCTGGTTTGGCAAATCAGATGTAAATTTAACATCCAGAATGGCTGAATCCCACCCCTCTGTGTGTGTGTGTGCGTGTGTGTGTGTGTGTATTAGAGGTGGTATTCAACAGGTTCTGGAGAACTGGTGGCAAAACTTTTGAGTAATTTGGAGAACCGCCAAATCCCACCTCTGACTGGCCCCGCCCCTGTCTATTCTCCGCCTCCTAAGTCCCAGCTGATCATCTGGGTCTCCTTTAGTTGCCCTGCAAAGGAGAATGGAGCTGGACAGCAGGTTAGTGGGGTGCGGAGGGAAGGGGGATTTTGCAGTATCCTTCCCCTGCCACGCCCACCAAGCCACGCCACGCCCACCAAGCCATGCCCATAGAACCAATTGTGGGGGGGGTTTGGTGGGGGAGGTTAGAAACCTCCTCCCAAATCTCCTCTCCCCGTCCCTTCAATGCCTGCCCCCTGGAAATCCTTGCGAATCCAGAATCCGAAACGCGAGGCAAACAAGTTCCTTTCGACAGGTGGGATGTGTCTGGTTGCTGAGTCAGGGGAAAGACAGTCACAACAGGGCGAGTCGTCCACCCGGGATGGTAATGATTGTTTATCCAAATGTGGCACTAGGGATCGTGCACAAACATCTGGGCAGGGGAGGGCAGATAAACCGAGACTGAATTTTGACCACGTGACCAGGAAGATGCATGTGAAAAATGGTAATGTCATTTTTTTCAGTTCCTTTGTAACATCAAACAGTCACTGAATGAACCGTTGTAAGGCAAGAACTACTTGTAGATGGAATTGATTGGTTGATTGGTTGATTGACACATCCGGGTCCTCCTTTAAATTATCCCGTTTTTGAACATCCGACAAACTAAAACTGCCTCAGCCTTCTTCCTCAAGTCAGAAAGGACCTTGGTAAGGCCATCCCCCTCTTTCAATTCTCAACTTTTTATTAAAAGACAGGAAATTTCTGTCTTTTAACAAAACATGTGACTCTCGAAAGGAACTATTGGGTTTCTTTTGAATTGGTGGGACTAATACGCTTTCTCTTCCTAATAAATGTAAGTTTTCATTTGGTAAACCAGAATGAAAGGATGGGGGCTAATCTAATCTCACGGGGCAAGCTTCACCCCCAACCCCAACCCCGTGAATTAAAATGAATTAATTCATGAACTGAATGAATTAAAAATCCAAGACAGAAAAATCAACCCTGTCCCATTGCATCAACTTCTTTAGCGGTCAGCTTTCGGTTCTGACTAGCCCAATGTTTTTCAACACATATGTGGACTTCTACTCCCAGAATTCCTCAGCCAGCCAGGCTGGCTGAGGAATTCTGGGAGTTGAGGTCCACATAACTTAAAGTTGCCACAGTTAAAA
Organism: Hydrophis major; assembly: GCA_033807585.1. Taxonomy (NCBI): domain Eukaryota; kingdom Metazoa; phylum Chordata; class Lepidosauria; order Squamata; family Elapidae; genus Hydrophis; species Hydrophis major. The sequence goes on from CM066328.1 coordinate 7,831,152, forward strand.
GATACTAGGATAGACAAAGGAATGTGCAGTATTTCACGCAGATTGTTCCCAGTGTAGATGGTCTAAGGATAACCAGACAGCTTTTGTGTCTAAGGCAGGACTAGAACTCACTATCTTCTGGTGATTGGCAAAAGTCACCGAGTCTACTTTCATGTCTAAGGTGGGACTAGAACCCACCATCTCCTAATGATTGGCCCAAAGTCACTCATCTGGCTTTCATTTCTAAATTGGGACTAGAACTCACCATCTCCTGGTGATTAGCCCAAAGTCACCCAGCCTACTTTCATGACTAAGGCAAAACTAGAACTCACCATCGCCTCTGGCTTTCATGCCTAAGGCGGGACTAGAACTCACTGTCTCCTGGTTATTGGCCCAAAGTCATCCAGCCTACTTTCATTTCTAAGGCAGGACTAGAACTCACCATCTCCTAATGATTGGCTCAAAGTCAATCATCTGGCTTCCGTGCCTAAGGTGGGACTAGACCTCACTGTCTCCTAGTGATTGGCCCAAAACACCCAGCTGGCTCTCATGCCTAACACAGAAACTAGAATTCACCATCTCCTGGTGATTGGCCCAAGGTCATCCACCCAGCTTTCCTGCCTACGACAGGACTAGAACTCCCAATCCCCTGGTGACTGGCCCAAAGTCACCCAATTGCTTCCATGCCTAACGCAGAAACTAGAACTCACCATTTCTCAGTTCTGAGACCAGCACCTTAACCACAGATCAAACTAGTCCTCACGTCTTACGTGAAAATAACAATAACTTAAAACAAATATAGCACAGGCACTGAATCTAGCACAGCCTAAATTCACTTGACAAATGCAGGGATGTTTGTTTGTTTGTTTTAAATCTACCTGTCAGGATTCCGGCAATTACCCCAATTAAACCATGTGTCAGGCTGTGCTCCCTTTAGATCCCAAGAAAGAAATACTCAGACTCCATGGTGTAGAGCAAAGTTATCCTTTTACTGGAAAATAAAGTGGAAGCTACAAATCAATTCCGAAACTGAGAAATTGGCGAGTAGAATCCACATACAAAGAATTAGGTTTGTTCCCACCCACCCCCAAAGTTCAAATGATTCTTCCAATTAAAACTTCTGAATAAGCCCATGTGGTCATCTCCAGATGGTGATGAAGTGTCTTGTCAAATGACCTTGACATATTTTAATAAAAGTTCGCAGTTGCGCAAAAGAGGACAGAAGATAGCCAAGAAACGGAAAGTTAAAGAAAAGAATCCCCCCTCCCCTTGCTAGCCCAGCAAGGAATGCAAACACCTCCAGTCTTCTTCTCTAGCAAAATCCCCCCTCCCACCGTTGTCATGACAGCCCAGAGAAATAATGAAATAATAGCAGAAAAGCAACAGAGGAAGGTATCTTGAGGGCTGACATTATGAGTCTGGAGCCAAACTCCCAAAACTTCAAAAGGATTTATTGGGAGTTAACATGTCTGGCACTGCCTGGGTGTAGCCGATTCTGAGAGACATCATTCATTGTCACCCTTGACTCTGGTTTTTCTCCCCACCCCTCTGGGTGTATCGTAATTCATATCCTCCAATGGGACACCTCCATAGCCATCAATCATGTTCTCCAGTTAGAATTTTACTCGGCACAAACTGCAGTCACCCAGTTACTATCTTTGTAAAACTATGCATGGAATGCACTTTCGATTTCCAAGCTGCCTCACTGCTCTTTCAAACCCCCTTTCCCCCTCCCTTACTGTTGGCAACTCTAAAAAGACCATAGAAATATTTTATGAGTTGACACTACCACGGGTTTCATCTGAAGTACAATTCTCTGAAGAGCTCCTAGCCTGGTAGAGATGAACAGCACTGAACTGAATTCACTTTAAAAAAAACAACAACAACAGGCATATGCATTGAAAATAAATGCATTTATTTTATTTTATTTGAAAAAAAAAAAAAGAGGCTTCCCAATCAAAGGATCTATTTCAAACTGTCTGTATTAAAGAAAAAAGGTATACCTTGTACAATATTCAGACAAATTAGGAATTTGCGTGCATAATTACGTGGAATAGCAGAGAGTTTTGTAACAGAGATGGGGGAGAAAAACAAACTCGCCTTTTGTGCCGAGTAAAGTTCTAACTGGAGAGCTTGATTGATGGCTACGGAGGTGTCCCATTGGAGGATATGAATTACGATACACCCAGAGGGTGGGTGGGTGCAGGGAAACCAGGGTCAAGGGTGACAATGCAGGGTTACCGCCCCCATGTTGACTTTTTTGACCTTCCTGCCGACACCCCTGTAAAGTTACGGGATATTGCAAACCTGGCCATTGGCAGGATAGTCGAAAAAAGTCAAAACAGCTCTCTGCTGGTTTCCGCCCCCTCCTTATCATTCTGCCCTGTTTTTATGCGTGGATGTCAAAAAGGACAAGCATGGCGTGTTTGCAACGTGGAATGGGAAGCCACCTTTTGGATTTCCTGAACCTTCCAAGGGATGCTTTGAACAGCAACCATGTCAACTAAAAAGATACTGATGATACTGATCGATGATACATCCATCGATGATGGATGGATGGATGGAGATCAGAGGTGACACTCAGCAGGTTCTGACCAGTTCTGGAGAACCGGTAGCAGAAATTTTGAGTAGTTCGGAGAACCAGCAAATCCCACCTCTGACTGGAGAATTTACAGTGTCCTTCCCCTGCCACGCCCACCAAGCCACACCCACAGAACCGATAGTAAATAAAATCTGAATCCCACCCCTGATGGAGATAGATGATGATAGATCGATGGACGGATAAGATGGGTGGTGACGATGGCGATGAGAGACGGAGAGACATATGGATACCAATAGGTATAGGCAGAAGGGGTGGCTGGCTGGATGATTGGAAGGTTGGATAAACAGACAGCTAAACTGACCAATAATTGACAGGCAGGCAGACACAAAGAAGTATAAAAGGAGGGACGGCTGGCCGGATGAAATGAATAGATGGATGGGCAAAGAGGCAGACAGCTAAGAAAAATAAACAAATACGCAGGTAGGCAGGATTCCCAGATATGTTGATCACCTTGTTGAGGTTGTCTGGTGTCTGTTTCACCAACAACAACATACACACACACACACACACACACACACACACAAAAAAAAAACATACCTTTTTTTTTTTAAAATCTTTCTTTCAGAAGATCCATCCCTTCTCCCCAAAACCTACCTTTTCTCACTAACCAGCAAGACCACCGAACCATTCTGGATCTTGGCCTCTTGGACTGTTTCGTGCTCATCCAGTTGACGGGCATTATAATGGAAGTTTTTTTTCCAAGAAGTGACCCCTTCCCGGACCAGGTAAGCTCTCAAATCCATCACGGTATCCATCGGCCGCACTCTCAGTGGGAGCAGCTGGTCCTCTTCGGCGAGGTGGACCTTGATGTGGTACCTCTTCCAACGGGAAAGGCTCCTGCGTAGGGTTTCCATCACTGACAGCTCCCAAAAGTCCGTCCTTGGAGAGAGAGCTGCAGAAGGCAAGGAGCATCCAGGCGCCGAATGCAAGGAAGAGAAACACCAGAGACCTCTGGAGTTTCAGGAAGCAGCACCGCCCTGCAAGGCAGGCCCAACCGGTTCCCGGCAAATGCTCGGCTGCATTTTTCCCATTCCAAGGAAGCTTCTCTTGGGGTTGCTCAGGGGGAAAAAAAAAATCTTAGCATCTCTTTTACAGAACGAAAAAAACAAGCCCATCTCATCCAGGTGTGCTTTAATTTCAGAAATTGCAAACAAAATACAATTTTTAAAAAGCCAGGAAGCTACCAAGGGGTTGAGTTCATACAGCAAGCTTAGCTCCAGGGGAACAAAAAAAAGAACCAATGATCCAATCAAACAAGATTTGTAGGATGTGTCCATGCAAATGGAGGGGGGGTGTGGGCAATTTAAGGGGGTTCATAGGATTAGGGACTGCTGGGGTAGGGGATGTGTGGAAAAGAAAGGAAATATGGGAGACAAATTATTGTATGTATTGGTCTCCAATATTTCCCTTCTTTTCTACAAGTCCCCTATCCCAGCATATTGGAGACAAATCCCCTTTAATTGTCCTCACAGCCTGTATATATATATATATATATATGGACTGTATATTTATATATGGACTTCAATCCATAGCTCCTCAGCCAGCATTTGTGGGCTTCAAATCCCAGAATTCCCTAGGCAGGATTTGTGGACTTAAACTCCCAGAATTCCCCAGGCAGGATTTGTGGACTTCAAAATCCCAGAATACCTCAGTCAGCAATTGTGGATTTTAATTCCCATAATTTCCAGGCAGTATTTGTAGACTTCAGCTTCCAGGATTCCCCAGTTAGCATGATGGCTGGGTAATTCTGGGAGTTGAAGTCCACACATCTTAAAGTTGTCAACATTGTCCTAGCTCATAGGACTCATCCATAGCGAGAAATAAAACTGATTTTTGCATGATATGCAAACATAAAAACCAAATTCTTAACCGAGTTGTTTATCGATATGGTTAGCTACAGGTAGTCCTCAATTTACAATCCCAATTGGGTCAAGAATTTCCATTGTTAAGCAAAGGGATTGTTAAGTGATTCAACGCCCAATTGAACAGCCTTTTTGTGCCACAGTTGTTAAGTCAATCACCAAGTCGTTAAGCGAATCTGGATTCCCTCTCTGACATTGCTGTCGGGAAGCCAGATGGGAAAGTCACAAAGGGCAATCACAATTGGGATGCTACAACCACCATAAATACAACCTGATGGCCAAGCGCTCAAATTTTGACCAGGTGGTGATGCTGTGGTGGTTACAGGGTTGGGATTCTACAGGTTCGCACTAGAACCGGTTGTTAACATTCTAAGCAGTTTGGAGAACTGGTTGTTAGAAGAAATTACTGGTCTAATCCTGTAAGGAAATAAGGAAGGAAACATTCTGGTGTTGCTTACAGAAACTGCCTCTCTGTTAACCCTTTTTACATTCTTGGCAGGACTAGACTTCCTGTCTCTGGAACGTCTCTGGACTTTTTTTCCCCTCCTTTGCTGGTACTTTGCTTGTGTGGAGTGACCATTTAAAGTTACAATGGCACTGAAAAAAGTGACTTATGACCATTTTTTACACTTACGACTGTTGCAGCATCCCCACAGTCATGAGAGTCCAGGCGAGGAGATGCATGCCTCGATGTGAGTGATATTGAGTTGGCCACACCCAGCCAACAACATGACCACCAAGCCACGTCCACCCAGTCACATGACCACCAAGCCACACCCACCACCTAAGCCACACCCACATAACTGGTTGCTAAAAATGTTGAATCCCACCCCTGGGTGGTCATAATTGCAAGGACCAGTTGGAAGTCACTTTTTCACTGCTGTTGTAACTTCAAATAGTTGCTAAACAAATGGCAGATAATAGGTAATCAGAGTTGAAAGGGACCTTGTAGGTCATCTAGACCAACCCCCCGCTCAAGCAGTAGACCCTACACCATTTCTGACAAATGGCCATCCAATCTCTTCTTGAAAGCCTCCAGTGATGAAACTCCCACAACTTCTAAAAGCAATTTCTGTTCCATTGGTTGATTGTTCTCACTGTCCTTGTTTCCAGGTTAAATTTCTCCTTGATCACTTTCCATCCATTGTTCCTTGTCTGGCCTTTGGATGCCTTGGAAAATAGCTTGACTCCCCTTCCTCCGCTCTGTGGCAGCCCCTCAAATATTGTAAGACTGCTATCCTGTCTCTGGCCTACAAAACCAAAGACCTTCAGCTCCAGAATGATAGGATTAATACATGACCCTCCAGGACAGGGGTCTCCAACCTTGGCCCCTGGAAGCCTGGTGGACTTCAACTCCCAGAATTCCACAGCCAGCTGGCTGTGGAACTCTGGGAGTTGAAGTCCGCCAGGCTTCCAGGAGCCAAGGTTGGAGACCCCTGCTCCAGGACATAATAGAATTATCTGCCATGTTTCCCCAAAATTAAGACCCTGTCTTATTTATTTTTACCACCCAAAAAGGCACTGGGTCTTATTTTCGGAGGATATCATCCACTAACTAACCTCACTTGCGCGCATCGCCCCCAGCTTCCTTTTCACTGTCAGAGGCCTTTCTGGAACTTCTTCTTCGGCAGCCGGCAAAGCTTTCCTGAAGACCTCTGCAGCCAAAGCTCCAGATCAATCCAGAGCTTTGTTATCAGCCACAGAGGCCTTCGGGAAAACCTTGCTGGCTGCAAAAGAAACAGGCCAGAAAGATAGTTTTCGGGGTGTGCCAGCCTGGCTACACCTGTCCAAAGGTAAATAGTAGGGCAGCTCCACCACCACCCCTATCCCCACCCTAGCTTAATTTTTTCCCCCGTCTACTCTGGAGTGGGTGGGATCTTAATTAGGGCTTATATGGGGGGGTAGGGCTTATATTGGGCGCGTGTGTAAAAATCAAGCTAGGACTTACTTTCAGAGTAGTTCACATTTTCGGGAAACAAGGTAGCAACAGGGTTCACTGCATTGCAAAATCACCTGGGGACATTGCATCAGTCTCTAGGCATCAACCAAACTTGATTCAGACAAACATGACCCGCTGGAAGTCTGACAGCAACCAATAGAATACATGTTCTTTCCCAGGAATAGGAAGCTCAAGGGCAAGGCCCAAGCAGAGGTATAAATAATTCTCACTCTCCAGTCCATGGGATCAGCTGCCTTGGATCTCAAATCCAGGTGGTCCTGTCCATCAATAAACCACCTTTCCAATTAGCCTCGATGTTTCCAGTGTCTTTCTCCCCGCTTGGAACTGAACCAGATGGATATTTCTTCCAACACATGGAAAGTACTGTATTTGCACAACTTGCCAAGGGTAGAAGGGAGGTCGTTAACGTAAAGCTAACCACGTCCAAATTAGAGCTGCCAGATCTTTAATTGTCCTGCTTTTAAGCGCATTGTCAGATAATTCTTACATTGTCATTGTAAGAATTTCAGAATCGCGTCGATGTAGCCACCAAATCCAATCCTGCCCCAATCCTCTTAAGATTTCCCATTACAACATTGTATGGAGAAAAGATCTTTTCTCCTTAATCATCGTTAAAACCCTCTTCTGGAGATAAAAACAGATTTAAAGCAGAAAAGTCGGCAAAATAAAGAGATTTCAAACGTCATCAGCTTATTTTATTGGTAAGAGCTGTGAATTAAAACCATCCTACCAGCAAGCTTAGGATTTTAAGGAGCCGGCAGTCTGTTGTCTTGCAGAGGAAAAACTTTTATTTTATTTTTTATTCCCTAAGAAGGGAGTCCTCGACTTACGACCGCCATTTTGAACCCAAAATTTCTGTCGCTAGGCGAGAAATGGGTGATACAGGCTTTGCCCCATTTTTGCGACCTTTCTTGCCAGGGGGGTTAAGGGAAGCACCCCAGTTGGTAAGTGATTATGGTCGTTAAGTGAATCTGGCTTCCCCCATTGATTTTGCTTGTCAAAAGGTCACAAATGGGGGAGTACATAACTCTGGGGACACTGCAACCATCATAAATATGAGTCAATTGCTAAGTGTCTGAATTTTGATCACATGATCACGAGGATGCTGCAAAGGTCGTATGTGTGAAAAATGGTCATAAGTCCCCTTTTTTCAGAGCCATTATAACTTTGAACGGGGATGCTGCGATGGTCGTAAGTGTGAAAAATGGTCATGTCCTTTTTTCAGGGCTGCTGTAACATAGAATGGTCATTCAACGAACCATTGTAAGAATATATAGAAGAATATAGAAGAATATAGAATTCCTTACTGGCCAAGTGTGATTGGACACACAAGGAATTTTTTTCTTGGTGCAAATACACTCAGTGTACATAAAAGAAAAGATATATTCATCAAGAATCATGAGATACAACACTTACAAATAGTCATAGGGTCCAGTAAACAATCAAATAATACTAGGAAACAGTCCATATAAACCGTAAGGATACAAGCGATGAAGTTACAGTCATATAGTCACAAGTGGGAGGCGATGGGCGATAAGGAGTGATGAGAAGATTAACAGTAATAGTAGAGCACTACCTGTATTTTCCAACAAGAAGGAACTCACATTTACCAATAGTCCTCGTCTTACAACCATCCATTTAGCAGCCTCTGAAGTTACGTTGTCAACTCTTCATATATTTCTATGCTCTTTTTAGAGCTACCAACAGAAAGGGAGGGGAGAGCAGTGCAGCAGCATGGAAACCAAAAGTGCATTCCATAAATGTTTTCAAAGATAGTAATTAGGTGACGGAAGTTTCTGCCGGGCAAAATTCTAACTGGAGAGCATGATTGATGACTCTGGGCTATGGATGTGTCCCATTGGAGAATATGAATTATGACTCATGATTTAATTTGCAGATGATACTAAGCTGGCAGGAATAGTTAACACCCAAGAACTGTGATGGCGAACCTATGGCACACGTGCCACAGGTGGCACGCAGAGCCATTTGTGCTGGCACACGAGCTGCAGGCAAACTTACCTCGCTGCGCATGAGTGCGCCTCACAGCTGATTTTCAGCATGAGGAAGGCTTCTGCAGGCTTTGCAGGCCGAAAACTAGCCCCATTTTGTCACTTCCTGTTTTTCTGAAAAGACCAGAAGTGACAGAACGGGGCTGGTTTTCGGCCTGCAAAACCTGCAGAAGCCTTCCTCAAGCCTCTGGGAGGCCAAAAAAGGCCTCAAACCAACTGAAAATCAGCTGTGAGACACAGTGCAGGTAAGGGGGCAGCGGGGTATGTGTGTGGCTGGGTGGGTGAGGGATTGTGCGGGCATGAGTAGGGGGTGTGGGAGGACATGCATTGCCTTCTGGGTGCTGGCACACAAGCATGAGTGTGAAAGCATGTGCACAATTTTTGGCACAGGAGCCCAAAATGATTTGCCACTACTGCCCAAGAAGATAGGCGACAGACAAGAACACAAAATGAAATTCAATGTAGGGAAAAGGAAAGTCCTACAACTTAGGCAAGAAAAACCAAAAGTACACATATAGACTGGGGGAAACCAGGCTCAATAGCAGGAACTGGGAGATGGATCTTGGAGTCTCAATGGACAACCAGCTAAATAGGAGCCAGCCGTGTGCAGCAGCAGCCAAAACAGCCAATGCAATCCTAAATTGCATTTACAGAGGGATACAATCGAGATCAAGGGAGGTATTAATACCACTCTATAAAGCCTTAGTAAGACCACATCTAGAATCCTGCATCCAGTTTTGGTCACCACACTATAGAAAAGATGTTGAGACTCCAGATAAAGTGAAGAGCAACCAAGATGATTAGGAGACCGGAGACTAAAACATATGAAGAAAGGTTGCAGAAACTGGGCCTGGCTAGTCTAGTGAAGAGAAGGACCAGGGGAGACATGAGAGCAGTCTGCCAATATTTGAGGGGCTGCCACAGAGAGGAGGGAAGGGGTCAAGCTATTTATCAAAGCACACGAAGGCCAGACAAGGAACAATGGATGGAAATTGATCAAAGAGAAATTTAACCTGGAAACAAGGAGAAACTTTCTGCCAGGGAGAACAATCCACCCATGGAACAGAAGTTGCCCTCGGAAGTTGTGGGAGCTTCATCACTGGAGGCTTTCAAGAAGGGACTGGACTTCCATTTGTCAGACATGGTGTAGAGTCTGCTGCTTGGGCGGGGGTGGGGGTGGGGTCTAGATGACCTCCAAGGTCCCTTCCAACCCTGTTATTATTCTGTTAAGAAGCAACAGATGGAAATTAATCAAGGAGAGAAGCAACCTAGAACCAAGGAGAAATTTCCTGACATTGAGAACAATTATCCAGTGGAACAACTTGCCTCCAGAAGTTGTGAATTCTCCAACACTGGAGGTTTTTAAGAAGAGATCAGACAGCCATTTATCTGAAAAGGTATAGGAACGTGATGGCGAACCTATGGCACGCGTGCCACAGGTAGCACGCAGAGCCATTTGTGCCAGCATGCGAGCCGCCGGCAAACTTAACCTGTGCGTGTGCTTGCCTCACAGTTGCCTCACAGTTGATTTTCGGCTGGTTTGAGGCCTTTTCCGGCCTCCCGGGGGCTTGAAAAAAGCTTCTGCAGGCCGAATAGGCCCGTTTCATCACTTCCTGTAGTAGCGTAAGTGACAAAATGGGCCTATTTGGCCTGCAGGGGTTTTTTTCAAGCCTCTGGGAGGCCGGAAAAGACCTCAAACCAGCCAAAAATCAGCTGTGAGGCACAGTGCATGCATGGTGATTGCGTGCCAATGCGCAGGGGGCGTTGAGGGGGGCACGCATTGTCTCTTGGGTGCTGGCACGAAAGCACGAAAGCACACAAGCACCTGCGCGCACTCAATTTTTGACACAGGAGCCCAAAAAGGTTAGCCACCACTGGTATAGGATTTCCTGCCTCAGCAGTGGGTTGGACTAGAAAACCATCAAGGTCCCTTCCAACACTATTCTTCTACGTTCTGTACACTATGCATTTAACTTCCAATATTTTCAAGGGGGGGGGTGTTGTATCCACAGGCTGAAAATAAGCAGGAGAAAAAGGAATTTCTCCCGCAAAGCGGGGCGGAACTGGCAATTTGCAAAGCGAGATAGGCCATGTAGTTTTTGCCCTGTGTGAGGCCCTTATGCCTCCCCCAAAGCTGGAGACAGCTGCAAATGAGGATTAGGAAGCAAACAAAAACTCTTCCATGGTCGTGCTTGGTGGGTGTTCTGGGCCCAGTAATCCCCAAACATCTGGAAGACGCCGTACCAGGTTAGAGCGGGCAGGAGGCAAAATTGTGATTAATCTTGCCCTCTTTCCAAGGCCAACGAGTTGCAAATTGGCAAGAAGAAATGAAAATGCATCTTCTCAGCAAGCTGCGCTCGGAAATCTGCATCAAACGACTCCAGCTTAGCTTGTTCTCCAGCATCCAAGCCGATAAGCTTCTCAAGAGCCCCTGAAGGAATTTTGCACTCAGGAAACCTTAAAGACAGTCCAAAGTGGATTTTATTTATTTGGGGCAGGCCAAATCGAGCGTCAGGCTGCTGGTGGGGTAGAGGGCTGTGCAAATGATGCCTCCTTTCCTCCCTTCCTTCCCAACCTTATCATCAAAAGTTATTTAACAGAATAACAGAGTTGGAAGGGACCTTGGAAGTCATCTAGTCCAATCCCCTGCTCATCCAGAAACTCTATAAAATTCTAGAGAAATGTTTGTCCAGTCTCTTCTTAAAAACCTCCAGTGTTGGAGCATTTAAGAATTCTGGAGGCAAGTAGTTCCACTGGTTATTTGTTCTCACTGTCAGGAAATTTCTCCTTAGTTCCTGGTTGCTTCTCACCTTGATTAGTTTCCATCTGTTGCTTCTTAACAGAATAATCAAATAACAGAGTTGAAAGGGGCCTTGGAGGTCTTCTAGTCCAACCCCCTGCTCGAGCAGGAGACCCTATACTTGTCAGGATTCCGGCAGTTACCCCCCATTAAATCATGAGTCTCGAGCCAAACTTCCAAAGGATTTATTGGGAGTTAACATATCCGGCACTGCCTGGCTGTAGCCGACTCTGAGACACGTAATTCACTGTCACCCTTGACCCTGGATTTCCCCCCCACTCCTCTGGGTATATCATAATTCATATCCTCCAATGGGACACCTCCATAGCCCAGAGTCATCAATCCTGCTCTCACTTACGTCCCTTTATTTGTAGGTTGCTTCTCTCCTTGATACATTTCCATCCTTATTGCTTCTTGTCCTGCCTTTCAGGGGCTTTGGAGAAGAGCTTGACTCCCTCTTCTTTGGGGCAGCCCCTCAAATACTGGAAGACTGCTCTCATGTCACCTTTAGTCCTCCTTTTAATCAGACTAGACATACCCAATTCCAGCAATTGTTCTTGATATGTTTTAGCCTCCAATCCCCTAATTATCATTGTTGCTCTTCTCTGCACTTTTTCTAGAGCTTCAACATTGGTTTTTTTTTTTTTTTACGTCATGGTGACCAAAACTGGATTGCAAGTGTGGCCTTATCAAGGCCTTATAAAGTGGTATTAACACTTCACGGGATCTTGACTCTATCCCTCTGATTATGCACCCTAGAACTTTGTTGGCTTTTTTGGCGGCTGCATCACCACGGCTGGCTCCTATTGAAATGGACTCCAAGATTACTATCTCACAGTCACTATTGCTGAGCCTGGTACCATACTATACCTATGCATTTTTTCTTACTTAAATCCTGTATTCAAATGTCACACAACTATTTAGATTTCTGGCAAGAGTACAGGTAGTCCTTGTCTTACGACCACAATTGAGCCCAAATTTTCTGTTGCTAAGTGAAACATTTGTGAAGTGAATTTCACCCCATTTTGTACCCTTCCTTGCCACCATTGTTAAGGGAATCCCAGCACTTGTTCAGTTAGTGACATGGTTGTTAAGCGAGTCTGACTTCCCCAGTTCCGTCTAAGCCCCCTCTCAAGCTAGACAGGATCCATAGATGTTGCCCTTGCCATCCTGGACCTTGAGGCCCCTTGGTGATTTGTGGACTTCCAGAATTCCTCATTCAGCTGGTTGTAAAACGAGGCAAAATTGATTGGTTTCGCTTAGCCACAGAAATCTTGGCTCAGTTATGGTTGGACATCAAGGACTACCTAAAGTTTAAACTGAGTGGATTTCAAACCGGTCTAGAAAAGAGTGGTCTTGGATATATTGTTGTAAAAGGAAGAAAGACATGAGGGGATGGGTTCAATTTAGGCCTGAATTGGAAAATGATATCCCCCCTTTATGACTTGTGGACTTCAACTCCCAGAATTCCTGAGCCAGCACAGCTGCTTCAGGAATTCTGGGAACTGAAGTCTACAAGTCATGAAGGGGCCCAACTCCTAAGGCCTCTGCTACTTCATCCTGAATTTCTCACTAAGCCATTCTTCCAATTAAAGCAAAAAAAAAAAAAGGGCAAATGTTTTCATTCGGGCATTTGTCAACTCCCATCCTTTGATTCCCAGAGATTCTCTTTTTAGATCGAAACCAAAGATGGAGGTCAAAGTGTCCTGCTAGTTCATCCATGTTAATCCGAGGGATCTGTTGTTGTGAGAAAGGAGGGCAGCCAGGATAGAAGCCGCCTCTGGGAGCTTATAAGCTGTTCTTCTTATATTCATGAGAAACCCAAGCTTGCAATTTTAAGATTCGGCCTCCAGACAGAGGGGGAGCTTAAAATCATAAGCTTTTCAACATTTGGCAGGATTTCAGAGGTCATTTAGTCTTACCCCCTTCCTGCATTAAATAGGTCCACAAGATCCGGCATCCGTGAAGGCTGATAAAAAGATACAACTGAGATTTACAGCCTTGAAATATTCGTGTTCAGCAGGAAAAAAACAGAAACAGAGAGAGATGTCTATATACAGGTAGTCCTTAACTTATAACAGTTCATTTAGTGATCGTTTGAACTTACAATGGCCCTGAAAAAAAGGGATTTAGGACTATTTTTCACACGACCATTGCTGCCTCCCCATATTTACGACAGTTGCAGTATGGGCATAAGTCAAGGACAGATAATCCTGAGCTACGAATAAATCTTTGAATGCCTCCCTCAGATTTTAAGAAGGCTTTCAATGCATCAGAAGCTCTGCCATTGTTGAAAGACATTGAGGAAACACAGACTTACAACCACAGTTGAGCCCAAATTTTCCGTTGCTAAGCGAGGCAGCTGGTAAGTGAATTTTTGCCCTGTTTTACGATCTTTTTTGCCACCGTTGTTAAGTGAGCCACTGCACTTGTTAGGTTAGTGACAGTTTAAGTTGAGTTGTTGTCAACAACTAAGTGACAATTAGTTGTTCAGTGAATCTGGCTTCCCCATTGACGTCCCTGTTCAGAAGGTTGCAAAAGGGAATCACGTCACCCAGGGACACCACAACTGTCATAAATAAGTCTGAATTTTGTTCAAGTGACCATGGGAAGTTCGGAGAAATGAGAGTGAAAAAGAGAGGGAGGGAGAGAAATAATAAATGAGGGATGGATAGGGGGGTGGGTGCGACAGATAAATAGGATAGATGAATTGATTAGGTAGGTAGGTAGGTAAGTAGCCCTACAGGTGCCATAGAAAACAGCTTGACCCCCTTCCTCCTCTCTGTGGCAGCCCCTCAAATATTGGAAGACTGCTATCATGTCTCCCCTGGTCCTTCTCTTTACTAGACTAGCCCCCCCATGCCAGACATCTATCGTATCACCTCTGCAGCCTTGACAAACAAGGCAATCCTCGACTTAACAGATAACAGATTAATAGAGTTGGAAGGGACCTTGTAGGTCATCTAGTCCAACTCCCCCTGCCCAAGCAGGAGACCCTACACCAATTCTGACAGGTGGCAGTCCAGTCTCTTCTTGAAAGCCTTCAGGGATGAAGCTCCCACAACTTCCGAGGGCAACTTCTGTTCCGTGGGTGGATGGTTCTCCCTGTCAGAAAGTTTCTCCTTGTTTCCAGGTTAAATCTCTCCTTGTTCTGTTTCTATCCATTATTCCTTGTCTGGCCTTCGGGTGCTTTGCAAAATAGCTTGACCCCTTCCTCCTCTCTGTGGCAACCCCTCAAATATTGGAAGGCTGCTATCCTGTCTCCCCTGGTCCTTCTCTTTACTAGACTAGCCAAGCCCAGTTCCTGTAACCATTCTTCATATGTTTTAGCCTCCAGTCATCCTGGTTGCTCTTCTCTGTACTCTTTCTAGAGTCTCAACATCTTGTTTATAATGTGGTGACCAAAACTGGATGCAGTAGTCTAGGTGTGGCCTTACTAAGGCTTTATAGAGTGGTATTAGTCCCTCCCTTGATCTCAATTGTATCCCTCTGTAAATGCAATTTAGGATTGCATTGGCTATTTTGGCGGCGGCTGCACACGGCTGGCTCCTATTTAGCTGGCTGTCCACTAAGACTCCAAGATAGATGGGTAGATGGATGGGGGATAGATGGATGGGATAGATAGATAGATAGATAGATAGATAGATAGATAGATAGATAGATAGATAGATAGATAGATAGATAGATAGACAGACAGACAGACAGACAGACAGACAGACAGACAGATAGATAGATAGATAGATAGATAGATAAAGGGAGAGAGAGAGATAGGGTGGGTGGGTGGATGGATGGATGGATGGATGGATGGATGGATGGATGGATGGACAAATGGATGGATAGACGATGGACATAGATAAATAGGACAGATGGATTGATTAGATGGATGGATGGATGGATGGATGGATGGATAGGTAGATAAAAAAAAGTAGATAACAGATGGATAGATAAATGGATAGATAGATAGATTGATTGATTCATATTTTTCAGAGGAGTGACCAAAGCAGGGAATTCTGTCTTCGAAACCAAATGTTTTTCCCCTCCTTCCAGCCTTTAGTATCACTTTTAATGTCTAGCAAAGTCTCAGCTAATAAAACTAGGCTTGCATTATCCAGGTTTTGCATGGTTATTTTTTACAATTCCTTCCAATAAAACTTTCGCTACGCCAAGGCAACAGCAGCTGTGAGATTGAGAATGAAGCAGCTCAGGAGTAAGACAAAAATTGACTCACCATATTGTTTTAAAAACATATTCATGCACCTCTAGGGAGCACAGAATGTGAATTTTTACAACCCCTCATTGTCCAGCAAAAATTTATATAATCAAAAGATGTGGGCAATGGTAAACTTGGGATCTTGCCAGCAAAACCAGAAGGGAAAGAGCAGTTTAAAACTGTACTGTATTTTAATTTTCCAAAAGAAAAAGGGACTAGAAATTAGGATATGAAGTTATTTTCTCACCTGCAAAGTTTAGTCCAGTGGTTAAGGCACCAGAGGAGAAACTGGGAGAAAGTGAATTCTAATCCCGCTTTAAGTATGAAAGCCGGCTGGGGGACTTTGGGCCAATCACCAGGAGAATGTGAGTTCTAGTCCCGCCTTAGGCAGGAAAAGTGGCTGGTGACTTTGGGCCAATCACCAGGAGAATGTGAGTTCTAGTCCCGCCTTAGGCATGAAAGCTGGCTGGGCGACTTTGGGCCAATCACCAAGAGATGGTGAGTTCTAGTCCCGCCTTAGGCATGAAAGCCGGCTGGGAGACTTTGGGCCAATCACCAGGAGACGGTGAGTTCTAGTCCTGCCTTAGGCATGAAAGCCGGCTGGGAGACTTTGGGCCAATCACCAGGAGACGGTGAGTTCTAGTCCCGCCTTAGGCATGAAAGACAACTGGGCAACTTTGGGCCAATCACCAGGAGAATGTTAGTTCTAGTCCCACCTTAGGCATGAAAGGTGGCTGGGTGACTTTGGGCCAATCACCAGGAGAATGTGAGTTCTAGTCCTGCCTTAGGCATGAAAGCCGGCTGGGAGACTTTGGGCCAATCACCAGGAGACGGTGAGTTCTAGTCCCGCCTTAGGCATGAAAGACAACTGGGCAACTTTGGGCCAATCACCAGGAGAATGTTAGTTCTAGTCCCACCTTAGGCATGAAAGGTGGCTGGGTGACTTTGGGCCAATCACCAGGAGAATGTTAGTTCTAGTCCCACCTTAGGCATGAAAGCCGGCTGGGCGACTTTGGGCCAATCACCAGGAGAACGTGAGTTCTAGTCCCGCCTTAGGCATGAAAGCCATCTGGGCGACTTTGGGCCAATCACCGGGAGAATGTGAGTTCTAGTCCTGCCTTAGGCATGAAAGCCGGCTGGGCGACTTTGGGCCAATCACCAGGAGAATGTGAGTTCTAGTCCCACCTTAGGGCCAAAAGCCCATTGGGTGAAGGAGAAAGAAGCAGCCGGATGGCCAGGTGAGATGTCTGGGGCGCAAGGGGCACGTTCCGCCTCCCCTCAATACCTTGTGTTGTTCGCAATGCAAGCGACACAAGCCTTGTGTTCCCGCAGGCCATGTGGGCAGCTCAGCCTTGTGTTCCTGCGCAGCCTGGATTCATTGCTTTGAGGGGAGTGATTTGGGGGTGACATTTCTCTGCGGACCACCAAAATTTTCTCATGGACCACCAATGGTCCCCAGCCCATTGGCTGGCAACCACTGGTCTAGATGATCCAGCTCTAGGAGTCTACAATTCTGCCTGGCCCAAAAAGTGGCCAAAATCTTATAAGAGACGGCAGCCAAGGTGCGCCACGGCAGCATGTAAAAAATATGCTTCGCTCAGCCAGAGGAGCTTGGCAGGCCTTCAAGTGAGATTTTGGGTTTTTATTCCCCCTCAGTATTGAAGACTAAAAATAATGAATGTTAGGTCAAACCTTCGGAAGTGCGGTATTTGGGGGAGGGTGCAAGGCCGGGGGAGGAAGCATTTACTCAGCAGGAAAATATTCCAGATTTAACCCTAGGGGGATGGGAGAAATGGAGGATGGAAGCATAGCTTCACAACAACCAGGATAGTTGCTATGGTAGCTGTGAGAAACTATGGGAGAAATATCTTCAATACAGGCAGGCCTCGACTTATAGCCACAAGGTCAAGTCAAAAATATTTCTGGTCTTTTCACGTTGCCAGCAGAAAGGGAGTGGGGAAAGCTGTGCATTCCTTAAATGCTTCAGATAATCATTTTGGCAGCCGAAGCTTTTGGCGGGCAAGTTGATTACTGGAGAGCATGATTGATGACTCTTGGCTACAAATGTGTCCCATTGAGAGATGCGGCTAGAGACTCATGATTCCAATGGGGATGGATTGTCGGGGCCCTGACCCACAACTGAGCTCGAAATTTTCAATGCTAAGGAAGACAAGCGAGTTTTGGCTCACTTTGCAACTTTTCTTGCCATGGTTGTTTAGGGAATCATTGCGGTTGTGAAGTTAATCACACAGTGGCTGAGTGACTTTGCTTGTCACAAGGTCGCAAAAGTGGATCACATGACCCCTGGACACTGTGACCATTGTAAATACGAACCACTTGCCAAGCATCCAAATTCTGGGATGCTGCAACCGTCGTAAGTGTGAAAATGGTCCTAAGTCACTTTTTTCAGCATCGTTGTAACTTCGAACAATCTCTGAATGAATGGTTGTAAGTCGAGGACTAACTGCACAGGTAGTCCTCGACTTACAACAGTTCATTTAGTGACCGTTCAAAGTTACAACAGCAGTGAAAAAAAGTGATTTATGACCATTGTTCACAGTTATGACCTTTGCAGCATCCCCATGGTTACGTGTTCAAAATTCAGACGCTTGGCAACTGATTCCTATTTACGACGGTTGTAGTTTGCCGTGGGGCATGTGATCCCCTTTTGTGACCTTTTGACCAACAAAGTCAATGGGGAAGCCAGATTCACTTAACAACCAGGTTATTAATTTATCAGTTGAAGTGATTCACTTAACAATGGTGGCAAGAAAGGGCAAAATCCACTTAAGAAATGGTTCACTCTGCCACATAAATTTTGGTCTCATTTCTGGCTGGATGTCTAGGACGGCCTGTGTTTATATAAGCAAGCTCCGCCTTTTCAATCAGTCAAGTCCCTCCCCTTGGTGTGCAAGCCCTGCCCCCCTGCCTTGCTGGCTCCTCCCCTTTTATAAAGTCTTTTTCTATTTAACGCAGCCGCCTCAGAGGTGGTATTCCGCCAGTTCTGACCGGTTCTTGAGAATGGGTCTCCTTTGGTTGCCCTGAACAGGAGAACGGAGCTGGAAAGCAGGTTAGTGGGGTAGGGAGGGAATGGGGATTTTGCAGTAACTTTCCCCTGCCATGCCCACCAAGCCACGCCCACCAAGCTACACCACGCCCACCAAGCTACACCAAGCCCACCAAGCCATGCCCACTGAGCTATACCATGCCCACCAAGCCACACGCACCGAGCTACACCATGCCCACCAAGCCATGCCCACCAAGCTATACCACGCCCACCGAGCCACGCCCACCGAGCCACACCATGCCCACCAAGCTACACCACGCCCACCAAGCCACACCCACTGAGCTACACCACGCCCACCAAGCCATGCCCACCGAGCTACACCACGCCCACCAAGCCACACCCACCAAGCCACGCCCACCAAGCTATACTACGCCCACCGAGCCACGCCCACCGAGCTACACCACGCCCACCAAGCCACGCCCACTGAGCTACACCATGCCCACCAAGCCATGCCCACCAAGCTACACCATGCCCACCAAGCCACGCCCACCAAGCTATACTACGCCCACCAAACCACGCCCACCAAGCTACACCATGCCCACCAAGCCACGCCCACCAAGCTACACCAGGCCCACCAAGCTACACCACGCCCACCAAGCTACGCCACGCCCACCAAGCCACACCCACCAAGCTACACCACGCCCACCAAGCCATGCCCACCAAGCTACACCACGCCCACCAAGCCACGCCCACCAAGCTACACCACGCCCACCAAGCCACGCCCACCAAGCTACACCACGCCCACCAAGCCACGCCCACCAAGCTACACCATGCCCACCAAGCTACACCACGCCCACCAAGCCATGCCCACCAAGCTACACCACGCCCACCAAGCTTCACCATGCCCACCAAGCCACACCCACCAAGCTACACCACGCCCACCAAGCTACACCACGCCCACCAAGCCACACCCACCAAGCTACACCATGCCCACCAAGCTACACCATGCCCACCAAGCCACGCCCACCAAGCTACACCATGCCCACCAAGCTACACCATGCCCACCAAGCTACACCACGCCCACCAAGCCACACCCACCAAGCTACACCATGCCCACCAAGCTACACCACGCCCACCAAGCTACACCACGCCCACCAAGCCACACCCACCAAGCTACACCATGCCCACCAAGCTACACCACGCCCACCAAGCCACACCCACCAAGCTACACCATGCCCACCAAGCTACACCATGCCCACCAAGCCACGCCCACCGAGCTACACCATGCCCACCAAGCCACGCCCACCGAACCGCAATTTAAAAAATGTTAAATCCCGCCACAGAGCTGCCTCCCTTTGCTTTCCTGGTGCTTCAGCTGGGCTCATTCTGTTCTTGTATTTTCGTAGCATTTTCCCTGTCACTGGCTCCTTTTTCTATCTGCGAGCAGTGTTTGATGGCAACAAAGGAAAGGTTTAAACACACTGTTGTGTGTTTGCTGAGACTACCGTCAGCGGCTCTGGCAAGACAGCAGATCTGAAAGGCTGTTTAGAAATAGGGGAAGATAAAAAGCAAAGAGACAGCCACCTCCCCCCCAAAAAAACTCCTTTTCTGCAGGCCTACTCAGAAATACGTATTGATGGGAAGCCAAACAGTTGCTATAAATTTCTTTGCTCTGTTCCTTCCCATGTTATGCCAAGCACGTTTACACCGAAGCTTGGCCTATATGCAGATGTAGAATGTATTGCAACAGCCTTTCCAATCTGGCCGTGTTAAAAAAGGGGG
>CM066328.1:7856362-7978862 GCA_033807585.1 Hydrophis major
CTTTAAAACTTCCAGTGTTGGAGAATTCACAACTTCTGGGGACAAGTTGTTCCACTGATTAATTGTTTTCTCAGTCAGTTCTAGGTTGCTTCTCTCCTTGATCAGTTTCCACCCATTGCTTCTTGTCCTTGCCTTCTAGTGCTTTGGAGAATTGCTTGACTCCCTCTTCTTTGGGGCAGCCCCTGAGATACTAGAAGACTGCTATCATGTCTCCCCTAGTCTCTTCTTTTCATTAAACTAGACCAGGGGTCTCCAACCTTGGCTCCTGGAAGCCTGGCGGACTTCAACTCCCAGAGTTCCACAGCCAGCTTGCTGGCTGTGGAACTCTGGGAGTTGAAGTCCGCCAGGCTTCCAGGAGCCAAGGTTGGAGACCCCTGAACTAGACCTACCCAGTTTCTGCAATCCTTTCTTCATATGTTTTAGCCTCCAGTCTCCTAATCATCTTTCTTGCTCTTTTCTGCACTCTTTCTAGAGTCTCAACATCTTTTTTTTATATATATTGTGGCGACCAAACCTGCATTCATTAGCTTCCATCCATTTCTTCTTCTTGTCCTACCTTCAGGTGCTTTGGAGAATAGTTTTTTCTCCCTCTTCTTTGGGGCAGCCCCTCAAATATTGAAAAACTGCTCTCATGTCACCCTCCAATCTTAGAATTAGAACTCTAGTAATTCTTAATTAAAAACCTTTTGGTGAAATCTTGCCTGACTTGAAGTTCTGGAGAATGGAAAGAAGAGAATGAAGAGAATTTTGGTCGATTCTTATAAAAATGGTTGCCCTGGTGGACATGTTTACAACTGGTGTTGGGGGGGGTTTTGCTTACTCCACAGTGCAACGCAAAACACACACATACAGGTAGTCCTCGACTTAGGACCACAATGGGGACCCGAATTTCCATTGCTAAGCGAGGCGGTTTGTTCAGCAAGTTGGGCCAGATTTTATGACATTTTCTGCCCTGGCTGTGGTGAAGAGTGAATCACAGCAGTTGTTAAGCGAATCACATGGTTGTTAAGTGAATCCTGCTCTCCCCCCACCCACCATTGACTTTGATGGAAACTGGCTGGGAAAGTTGCAAATACTGACCGCAGGACACTGAGACAAATGCCAGTTGCCCAGTGCTTGAATCTTTGTAAAGACCAGCTGTAATTCTTTCTTAGTGCCAAGGTTAACTTCAAAGTTACTAAACAAATGGTTGTAAATCGAGGACTCATTCCCTGGCTCTGTTTATCTGCTATTGGCTTGCCCTGTCAGTGTTTAGGGTTCTGTATTCAGGTTATTCTTTCCAGTTTGTTTAGCTGGTGTTAATCCCTGCTTATCTGAAGATTGATTGCATGGTTTGGCTTTCATTTTGCACTTTTTTGGTTGCCTCTTTTGAATGGTAGGTCAATATAAACAGAGCAAACCCCGCTCCCTTCTAGCACTGATGATGTTGCCTAGTTGGGTCATGAAACGTCTGTAAGGAAACAACCAAGCTCAGAGAACACCAAGGACACCCCCACAGTTCAGCCCTGAGCTCTCCTCCTCCTCCTCCTCTTCATTTTCCTCCTCCACAAACCCCACTCCCTTCTAGCACTGATGATGTTCCCTAGTTGGGTCACGAAACGTCTGCAAGAAAACCACCGAGCTCAGAGACCACCAAGGGGCCCAGACGTGGGTCCGCGGCATGCCAAAAACCAGGCCATGCAAACAAGCGAAGCTCCATCCACGGGATGCAAGGCCGTCTCCTCCGGTCCATGGAAAACCCTCTCTCCATGGTCCTTGGTGCCCCAAAAGTCAGGAGCCGCTGCTCTAAACCAGGGCCTGGAGGAAGAATCAGGGATTCAAGAGGTTTTGAACATGGCTTGTGCAGGAGGAGCTATCTTGGATATAGATGTCCATAGGGAGGTCAAAAAAACAAAGAAACCTCAAAATGGCAGCTGTAACTGGTTGTTCCAAGGGGCAAAAGCTGTAAACTTTTGACAGGGTTAATTTCTTAGGTTCCCGTTCCTGCAGCTTCATAAATGGGATCTGGATCAGGTCTACTGTTTGGCCCTACAGGCCAAGCATCAAACCAGGGGGGTGGACTAGATGAACTCTGAAGTGCCCGCTATCGTTCTACAATTGCCAAAAAAAATCTATTCAAATGGGTGAGGGGCTTCCCTGCCACCCAGTCGAGCTTCTGAACGCTTTGTTCTTTTTTCTTCCGGGGTTGGCCTCCTCCGTCCATTTCAACTGCTCCGTTTTCTTTCGGACAAGACCCACCAGGACTTCAGAGGGATCCTTCAAAACGAGGGACATCGCTGGAAGCAAAGGCTTCCCTTTGCAGCAGGCCGGGCTTCTCGCTTCTCGTTCTGTTTTGTTTTGTTTTTTGAAAGAATGTTAATAAAACCCTGCCAAGAGAGCCAATCTTGAAGGTGTCTCGATTCTTTCCTGCATTGCTTGGAAATGCCGAATATCCGGAGAAGGCAGCGATCAGCTGGATCCAAGAGCCGAAATTTGCAAGCTGTGATTAAGAGACTTTAGTGGATCTCAGACCCAGGTGGAAGGAGGTGTGTGAAAACATCCACCATGGAAGGACAGGAGGAAAGCAGAACCCAAAAGGACGTCAGAATCTAATGATTTTCAAACCTGGCCACTTCAGATGGGTGGACTTCCAACTCCCAGGATGCTAGCTGGGGAATTCTGGGAGTTGAAGTCCACCCATCTTAAAGTACCCTGATAAGGGAATTATGGGAGTTGAAATGCACCCAAGTTAAAGAAAGGTGGCTGGGGAATTCTGGGAGCTGAAGTCCACCCAACCTTAAAACCTGTCAGTTTGAAAATTCTGGAAGTTTACATCCACCCATCTTGAAACATGCTGGCAGGAGAATTCTGGAAAGTTGAAGTCCATACATGTTAAAGCATGTTGGCTGGGGAATTCTGGCAACTGAAGTCCACCTATCTTGAAGCAAGCTGGCTGTTAGGAATCTGTCCACCAATTAGTTGGGTTGGCAATGTATAAACCAACAATGTATGTTTTGTAGCTTTAAGACAAAACCACTGTATTGATTTGTACTGTGTTCCGATTGATTGTATTGCTGATTGCCATAAGAGGGAGCTAGAGGTCACGGCTTGTTCTCTCTGACATTCTGTTGCTATCTAAGCTGTGCTTATACTTTGATATCTTTGTTTACTGTAAATGACAAAGGCAACCGGTAAGAAGACTTTGTAATAGGATATTCTTTGGACTGTTAAACGTATATGACCTGGACCGTTAATTGGACTGTTTCATTTCTTAAAGTAAACTTTAACTCGATTCAGTGTAGCTGTGTGTGGCTGAATAATTATTCATAACTACTCTCATAAATGTTTCCCTGTGCATAACCTTGTTATTCAAGGGTTATTCTGTACATTATCGTAACACTGGCTACGGAATTTTGGGAGCTGAAGTCCATGCATCTTAAAATACCCTGACTAGGGTATTCTGGGAGTTGAAAATCCACCCATTTTAAAATGGCCGAGTTTTAAGAAACACTGCTCCCCAAAATCCATGTTGCTCTCTGCTTTTTCCCCATTCCCTTTCAAACTGTACATTTTTAATCTTTTTTCTTCTTCCGAGTACCGTGCCCACCCACTTAACACCTGAGTTTGTCCAACCTGCCAATGCAAGAATGAATGCTGGCCAAACTAAATACAGATAAACCTCAACTTATAACCGTTCAAAGTGGAAAAAAGTGACTTGTGACCGTTTTTCACACTTGCAACCATTGCAGCATCTTTACGGCTGCATGGTCATAATTCAGATGCTTAGCAACTGGTTCATATTTATGATGGGTTGAAGAGTGCCCTTTTGTGACCTTCTGTCAAACCAAGTCACTGGGGGACACCAGATCCACTTAACAACCATGTGACTAATTTTAACAGCGTTCCCTTAAGAACAGTGGAAAGAAAGACCATAAAACAGGGCAATACTCACTTAACAACTACCTTGTGTAGTGACAGAAATGTTCAGCTCAATTGTGGTTGTAAGTCAAGGACTTCCTGTATTTACCTGTCCTTCGCGGAAAACTTTCCAGATCATCATTGATCGGCTGCCCCAAAGATTTTTCCCATCAGCTCAATACAGTAAGATTTATTATTTGTGGAAAAATGGAATGTTTCCTGCGAAACAACTGAGTGGTATCCCGGTATGAACATACCCAGAGCCGGGGAGGAAACATACACACACACAAACATACATACACACACACACACACACCCAAAGGGAAAAAAAAACCACGGTTAAGTTCACAACATCTGCAAGCTACTGTGGTGGGAAATTCTGTTTCAGCAACAACAGTTCAAAGGCCATATAACCAGGGGAGCAAAATTCCACAGCGTGGGCCACAGCGTTGTGACGGAAAAGGAGAAAAACAAAATCTTCAATAACGGCGAGCGAAACATGGGTCGCCCGGCGAGGTTGTTCTATCCTGGCTTGCAAAACCGCCTGGCATGTTGGGTGCCTGCGCAACTGGGTTCTGCGATCCGCCTTGTACAAATTCTCCACGCCTGTGTGGACAAAAAAGAAGAAGAAGGAAAAAGAACAACTACTTTAGTTCTGAAGTATCTCTCTTGCTTTCCTTTAGACCAGGGGTCTCCAACCTTGGCTCCTGGAAGCCTGGCGGACTTCAACTCCCAGAGTTCCACAGCCAGCTTTGCTGGCTGTGGAACTCTGGGAGTTGAAGTCCGCCAGGCTTCCAGGAGCCAAGGTTGGAGACCCCTGCTTTAGACCTTTAGAGGTAGTCAACCTTTTTATACCTACTGCCCACTTTTGTATCTCTGTTAGTAATAAAGTCTTCTCCAACCGCCCACCGGTTCCACAGTAATGGTGATTTATAAAGTAGGGGACAAAACTGCTACCGCCCACCATGAAAGCTGGAACGCCCACTAGGGACTAGGTTGACTACCACTGCTTTAGACCAAGGGCCTTCAAACTTGGCAGCTTTAAGACTTGTGGACTTCAACTCCCAGAATTCCTGAGCTAACATGACTGGAGGAGGAATTCTGGGAGTTGAAGTCCACAAGTCTTAAAGCTGCCAAGTTTGAAGACCCCTGGTCTAGCATAGGGTCTTCAGCGTCAGCCATTTTAAGACTTGTGGACTTCAACTCCCAGAATTCCTGAGCTAACCTGACTGGAGGAGGAATTCTGGGAGTTGAAGTCCACAAGTCTTAAAGCTGCCAAATTTGAACACCCCTGGTCTAGCATAGGGTCTTCAACGTCGGCCATTTTAAGACTTGTGGACTTCAACTCCCAGAATTCCTGAGCTAACATGACTGGAGGAGGAATTCTGGGAGTTGAAGTCCACAAATCTTAAAGCTGCCAAGTTTGAAGGCCCCTGCTTTAGATGAGGATGAATTGACAGGTCAGTCTAGCAGTGAAAGGACCAGACTGGAAACCGGCAGATGGGGACTTCTAGTCCAGTGGTGGTGAACCTTTC
Organism: Hydrophis major; assembly: GCA_033807585.1. Lineage (NCBI taxonomy): Eukaryota > Metazoa > Chordata > Lepidosauria > Squamata > Elapidae > Hydrophis > Hydrophis major. The sequence goes on from CM066328.1 coordinate 7,861,795, forward strand.
TGGCACCGAGTGCCGAAACAGGAGCATGTGCACATCCAAAAGGCACCAAGTGCCGAAGAACAGCTCTCGGTGCATGCATGCTGCCTTCATGCACACATGCACATTAGAAGCCAGAAGACCAGGTAGCCGGCCCGCGTGTGTGTGCCATGACCTGGAAGATCAGTGGGTTACGGCTGGAGTGCCCAGAGAGATGGCTTTGCATGCCACTTTCGGCACATGTGGCATAGGTTCGCCATCACGGTTCTAGTCCCACCTTAGGGACTAGAAGCGGAGTGACTCTTAAGTCAATCATCAGGAGATTGGGAGTTCTAGTCCTGCCTTAGCATGGAAACAAGCAGGGTGACTTTGGGCCAATCAACAGGAGACTGAATTCTAGTTCTACCTTAGATAAGGAAATTGGCTGGGTGACCATTAGGTGATGAGTTCTAGTCTAGACTAGATCTACCCAGCAACCGTTCTTTATATGTTTTAGCCTCCAGGCCCCTAATCGTCTTTGTTGCTCTTCTCTGTACTTTTTCTAGAGTCTCAACATATTTTTTACATTGTGGCAACCAAAACTGGCTTGCAGGATTCCAAGTGTGGCCTTATCAAGGCATTATAAAGTGGTATTAACACTTCAGGTGATCTTGATTCTCTCTGTTTATGCAGCCTGGAACTGTGTTGGCTTTTTTGGCAGCTGAAGCACACAGCTGGCTCCTATTTAAGTGATTATCCACTAGGACTCTGAGGTCCCCCTCTCAGTTACAACTATTGGAGTGAGGTACCACCTATCCTACACCTGTGCATTTTTCTTGCCTAAATGTAGAACCTCACTTTTTTCACTATTGAATTTCACGTTAGTTAGCGCCCAGGGTTAGAAATCTTCTCTCCCTGGAATGAAATATTTTTGCACATCCCAGACTGCACATCCCTAAGCTAACTTCAAAACATTTGGAGCACATCAGGGAGCCAATTCGTGCCCGAGACAGGCAGCTGGGCCCATTTGCTGAGAGTAAAACTACAAAGCATTTAAAAAGTAATTTCAAGTTGCAACAAGAATGAGACGATTTAATAGCACATTTCGGGACGATTTTAAAACAATGTATTTCCTAAGCAAACTTGCATCCCAACAAACCTACTATTCTGAAATTTGTCCCACTTAAAAGGTGCTTTTCTCTCAGCCTGGATCCTTTTCCTCCAAAATTCTGGATTAACCATCGCCCTTCTCTTTCCAGTTAAAAAAGAAAAATGACAGCATTTTGGGCCTGTTTGGTATATACCAGGGGTCTCCAACCTTGGCTCCTGGAAGCCTGGCGGACTTCAACTCCCAGAGTTCCACAGCCAGCAAAGCTGGCTGTGGAATTCTGGGAGTTGAAGTCCGCCAGGCTTCCAGGAGCCAAGGTTGGAGACCCCTGGTATATACTAAAATAAATCATACCAGTGAAAATGAAAGCCAGGTCATCAGAGTTAAATGATGGGCAACCTGAGAATGGAACAATGTTTCCACCCCCAGATAGGAAATATTAATATTCAATGTGCCCTATCATAACAGGATCACAGAGTTGGAAGGGACCTTGGAGGTCTTCTAGCCCAACCCACTGCTCAAGCAGACTTTACTGGAGGCTAAAACATATGAAGAACAGTATTTACCACATCAGATAAATCATCATTCATGAGCAACCTAGTTTGCACTTCGAGAAACCCAGCGAGGTTAAGAGTGACCCTCTGAAGGTCTTTAGGGCAAGGCCACTAAGCACCCTCATAATTTTCCCATACAGGTAGTCCTCGACCTACGACCACAATCGAGCCCAACATTTCCACTGCTAAGCAAAAGTTCAGCCTGTTTTACGACCTTCCTTGCCACCGTTGTTAAGGGTAAAATCCCTGCAGTTGTTAAAGTTAGTCAGGCGGTTAAGGGAATCTGGCTTGCCCACTGATTTGGCTTGTCAGAAGGTCGCAAAAGGGGATAAACATCACACACACACATACACACCAGGCCACTGCGACTGTCATAAAAAAGGAACCAGTTGCCGAGTGTCCGAATTTTGATCCCGTGATCGTGAGGATGCTGCAACGGGCATTAAGTGTGGGAAATGGACACAATGGACACCCCCTTTTTTTCAAGTGCCGTTGCAACTTCAGAAAGTCGCTAAGGGAATAGTAAGTCGAGGACTACCTCCAGCACCCTAATATTCCTCCTCCAGTCCATGTTAGCTCAGGAATTCTGGGAGTTGAAGTCCACAAGTCTTAGTTTGGAGACCCCTGCTTTAGCACAAAACATATGAGGGGGGGAGGGGGGGCACATCTTGGTTGTACTTTTGTATTGGGGGGAGGGGAGATCAACCTTTTTCTGGCTGCAGGCAGAAATGAGCTTTCTTCAAGCAGGCTTCTTGGGGGAACAGGATGTGAGATAAAAACAGGGAGACAGGAAAAGAAATAAAGGAATCTTTTATTGATACTCACCCTGGTATTTCTCCTCTGTTCATTACGTGGCCGGGCCCGGCCTGGCTAGGAACATTCCGCTCTCCGCCTAACAAGCCGAAATAAGAGCAGGGAATAGGAGTTTACTGTAGCAAAAGCATCCGCCAATCGTTATTGAGGAACACAACTTGCAAGGGTTTTAAAAGCTGTGACAGGTGGGGAGGGTTTTTCTGTGGACACCAAAACCCATGGGGCTCCACCAGTTATGCCTGACCCCAAGACCCGGCTTGGCCTCTCGAGAACACAAAGAGGCTGCTATGGGGTCCTTCAGGGACTCCGAGGTTGGGGTTTTCCTGGGAGACACTTCATGACTCAGTGCTAGAAGAGAGTGGGGTTTGTGGAGAGGAGGAGGAGGAGGAGGAGGAGGAGGAGGAGGAGGAGGAGGAGGAGGAGGAGGAGGAGGAGGAGGAGGAGGAGGAGGAGGAGGAGGAGGAGGACTGTGGGGTCCTTGGTGTTCTCTGAGCTTGGTTGTTTTTTTGCAGACCTTTCATGATCCAACTAAGGAACATCATCAGTGCTACAAGAGAATGGGATTGGTGGAGAGGAAGAGGGGAGGAGGAGGAGGAGGTGGGGAAGGGAGGAATGTGAGGTTGGACTGTTGGTTACTGCCTGAGCTTGGTTGTTTTCTTGCAGCCATTAGCCAACTAGTGCTAGAAGGGAGTGGGGTTTGCTCTCAGTTTATATACAAGTGACTTGCCCTGTCAGTGTTGGTGGGAGTATTCTTGGCGGTTCCTTGATTAGACGGTAATAGACCAAACCCCATGTTCTCATTTAGCACTGCTGATGTTACCAAGGATGCAGCCAAACCACACAAGCTTGGAGTGCACAACCCTGAGCTGCAGGTGGTCTCTTCTATCAGTACAGGAGCTGCCTTTTCAAGAATAGGCCAGATCCTTTCATCGCAGGCAGGGAAAGGGGCCACCGCCGAATCCAACCTTGTCCAAGTCCGTCTAGGAAGCAAGCCGGGCTTTTACCTTGCCATCGATCATGGTCCATCTCTCCGTCTGCACTCCCTGTCCAGGAGCGATCTTGATGCCCCTCCAGCTTCCGGCTGTGATCTCCCCAGTGTCTCCCTTCCCTGAGGGCAGGGAGGGGAGGGGGGGGGGAGAGGAAAAAAAAAAAACTAGCTGTTTTTTCAAATCTCTCGGTGTTTTCAAAAATGTTTTTACTGCTTTAATTGTAGCCTATTTTTTGATGTGTAAGTCGCCCCTGAGTCATTTTGAGATGAGCAGATATAGAAAATGGGAGGAGGGGGAGATAGATAGGGAGGGAGAGATGATAGGGAGGGGGAGGGGGAGGGGGAGGGAGAGAGAGAGGGAGGGAGAGAGAGGGAGGGAGGGAGAGATTGAGATTTGTTTCCCCATCAATATAACCAACACCACCAGATGAGGGTCTGGGCAACTTTACCACATGTAACCTAACTTCACATAGTGCACTAAGCTCCAATTTCATTTCATAGGTTCGAGTTTAAGGCAAATACCTGTTTAAATTATCTTTACTTTCATCGGTTTACATTATGGATCAACATACATAACATGCATACATACATAAAAAAAATCTAGGAAAATGTGATTCAGTCTTGCTTTAAAAAAAAAAAATATTGCCCCCTAGTGGAACATCTCCATCGGTACAGTGGGGGCCCTTTTAAAGAGATTGAGATTTATTTACAGGCAGTCCTCAATTTACAACGCTGACCAGCCGTGTTATTAATGTTAACCAGGGCCCTGATTGACTTAACACCTGTGTTAAGATCATAAAATACCGACTTAATAATCGTCTTGCTTAGGAATGGAAATTTGAGGCTCCTCCGGGGTCCTAAGTCGAGGACTCCTGAGGACTCCCCTCTAATGAAGAGGGTTACAGGGGAGGGTGCAGATCCTTCAGCACCAACCATGCTGAAGATTAGAAGATTAAAAGAACTTTATTGTTATTGTACAACGAAACGGTGGATGCCCCCCAGCAACTGTTCGCAATACAATAAAACCAAAGCACTTAAAAACGAAGACAAGAAAGATAAGAGTAGCCACGTCTCCATTTGCAATTTGAGAGCGCAATATCTACGAATATACACAAAATATACATCCAACACTGACTGTAACGCTTAGCTGAGTATAATACACAAGAGATGGGTTGTTCTGTAATAAGTTATTATACATCTGAATGGGGCATTGAGATTTCACATCTTTCCACAACTTAATAAGGTAGTGACTTTGTGTTTATTTGCGGTTCGGATGGCCCAGGGAAAGAAACTATTGGTTAGTCTAGTGGTGTGAGATTTTATTGACCTAAAATGCCGTCCAGACGGTAGCAGGCCAAAAAGATAATTGCCAGGGTGTGAGGGGTCTCCTATGATGGCCTTGATTCTGCTTTGGCAGCGGGACCTGGCTAAGTCTTCCAGGGAGGGCAGAGGGCAACCAGTGATCTTTTGAGCTGTGTTTATCACCCTCTGTACAGTTTTCCTGTCCTCAACTCTGGAGCCTGCGTACCACACACCCAGACAGTATGTCAGAGTGCTCTCCACAGAGGCTTTATAGAAAGCCAGCAACAGCTTCTTATCCAGATTGTTCTTCCTGAGAACCCGCAGGAAGTGCAGCCGCTGCTGAGCCTTCTTCACTATGGCCTTGGTGTTAGGGGGCCAGGAGATATCAGCTGAAATATGGATGCCAAGGAATCTGATCGTAGGGACAGTTTCCACTCGTTCTCCGTTGATGATGAGTGGGGCGTGGTCCTGTCCATGTTTCCTGAAGTCCATAATCAATTCTTTGGCTTTATGGACATTCAGTGAGAGATGGTTCTGTGAACACCAGATAGACAAGTTCTCTAACTTCTGACTGTCTTCCTGCCCATCTTCCTTCCTGGAGGCTAAAATATACTTTTAAAAAACGGTTGCTGGAACTGGGTTTGATGAAGAGAAGGACCAGGGGAGACATGATAGCAGCCTTCCAATATTTGAGGGCCTGCCCCAAAGAAGAGGGAGACAAACTAGTCTCCAAAGCACCTGAGGGCAGGACAAGAAGCAACGAATGCAAAACTAATCCAGGAGAGAAGCAACCTAGAACGAAGGAGAAATTCCCTGACAGTGAGAACAATTAACTACTGGAATAGCTTGCCTCCAGAAGTTGTGGGTGCTCCAACACTGGAAGTTTTAAAGAAGAGATTGGACAACTATTTGCCTGGAATAGCATAGGGTCTCCTGCTTGGACTAGGAGACCTCCAAGGTCCCTTCCAACTCTGTTGTTCTATTATTCTGTTAAGAAGCAAAGGAGGGAAACGAATCAAGAACAGAAATGACCTGGAACTAAGGAGAAATTTCCTGACAGAGGAATTACTCCGTGGAACAATTTGCCTCCAGAAGTTTTAAATGCTCCAACACTGGGAGTGTTTAAGAAGGGATTGTATAACCATTTGTCTGAAGTGGTACAGGGTCTCCTGCCTGAGCAGGGGGTTGGACTAGAAGACCTCCAGGGTCCCTTCCAACTCTGTTCTTCTATTTTATGCTGCCCCGATTCCTAATATTTGAATTCACAATGAATTGATCTTCTGCCTGGCTACACCAGGTCTGGAATAGTCAACAGTTATCTCTCCTCAGTGGTCCAGTCTCCATCCCCAGCACACCGTATCCAGGCAGCCAAAGCCCAGGTTGGCATAAACAGGTAGTCCTCCACTTACAATGGTTCGTTTAGTGACCGTCTGAAGTCACAACGGCACCGGAAAAAAAAGTGACGCATGGGTTTTTTTTCACACTTAACGATGGGACGCAGCATCCCCCATGGTCACATGATCAAAATTCAGACGCTGGGCACCTGACTCGTAGTTATGACAGTTGCGTGAGCCCCTTTGGCAACCTTCTGATGAGCGAAGTCAAGGGGCGGGGAAACAGATTCACTTAAGAACCGCGTCACTAATATAATAACCGCAGGGATTCGCTTAATAAATGGTGGCAAGAAAGGTCATAAAGTCATTTCATAAAATGTCATATGCGACATAGCCAACAGAACTCCTGAACTCCATTGTGTGGTCGTAAGTCGAGGATTACCTGTATGCCTCTACCCCTTTCTTTCTTTTTCCAGAAAACATGGATGAAAGGCACCTCCTTCCTCTTTAAATCAACTCACCGGGATTGAGGAGGTAAACCTCGGCCTCTGGTCAGCCTCCGCTCTGACCCATAACTCGCCCAGCCATCCCGGGAATGGCGATCGTGGGGGCCGTGCTTCTCGTCGGGATAGTGCTGAAAGAGAGAGGCCACAACATCAGGTTACCAAGCTTCTCAACGCTAAATGTTCCCGTTTTAAAAGGACAACTCTGTTTTAAGGTGGAAGGGGGCAGCTCTGAGCCCCTGGTGGCGCAGGGGTTAGAATGCAGCATTGCAGGCAGACTCTGCCCACAGCCCAGAGTTCGGTCCTGATGGGGCTCAAGGTTGGCTCAGCCTTCCGTCCTTCCAAGGTGGGTAAAATGAGGACCCAGATCGTTGGGGGCAAGAGACTGTAAACTGCTTAGAGAGGGCTGTAAAAGTACTGTTAAGTGGTATATAAAGTCTAGGTTCTATTGCTAATGTATTATGATTAATATTATTAGTTTCTTCCACCACTGGGGACACTTTGGCCTTTTCTTTCCACATCATCCCCAGTTCCTCCTTCAGGCCCCAATACTTCACCAGTTTCTCCTATTCCTTCTTGTAGCAACGTTCCAGCAGAATCTCATCTGCCATCATCAGGCTTCGGTATCGTGTTCATCTGTTAGTCAGACTTTTACAGTGGTTTCAGATTTAAATTTGGGACAGCCTATTGCTGTGCCAGAATGGTTTTTTCTTCATCCTGATTGGTTGGGAGTCTTGGTCTGTGTTTATTGGTCTTGGAGTTTGCTGTGTTCTGCTTGATTGGTGTTTCTAATATCTTCTGTCTGTTTTGTGGCTCTTTTTGTATCTTGATTGGCTGGCAACATTGTGTTACTTTATTGGAGGCCTTTGGTGCAGCTTGGCTCCGGGTAAATGGATGGCTATCATTAGTTAGGAAGCTGGGTTTCATCTGGGTACCTGGTTGGGGTGTGTTTGAGATGGAGGTATCAGGGGGGATCTGTTTGTGCCCAGGTGTTTGCCTGGCTTGTGGTGTGGAGATTTTTTTGTTTGTGAGTGCAGGCTTCCAAATGATTGACAGTCTGGTGGAATCATCTTTTCTATTCATGCTTTCTGGTCTTTTTTCAATCTCTATGGCTTCTCTGATGATTCTGTGGCTGGGGTTTTCTATAGTGGCTAGGGTTTTGGTGCCATTGAAGTTGATGCTATGACAGATGAGCACTATACAGAAGCCTGATGATGGCAGATGAGATTCTGCTGAAACGTTGCTACAACTTTAAAAGCACAAATACAATGACGTGGGAAAATACCCAAACAAAGATGAATGCCATACATATAAGTACCCGCGAAAACTTAAGAAAACAAATATATATATATGTATGTATGTATGTATGTATGTATGTATATGTGTGTGTGTGTGTGATGATGATGATGATAGCAGATGAGATTCTGATGAAACGTTGCTACAACTTTAAAAGCACAACTATAATGACATGGGAAAATACCCGAACAAAATTGAATAACATACATGTAAGTACCCGCAAAATTGGAAGTATCTTGGCAATGTTTCAACGAAATCTCATTCGTCGTCTTCAGGCTTGTGTCTTCGGCTTCGGGCTTCTCGGAGTAATGTGAGCTTGCAGCTGCTTCTTCCTTTTAACTGCTAGTGGGGGTGTGACTTGACTGGGTGGGGACATGGTTGTGTTCTGATTGGGTGGGGGGGTGTTCTCATTGGTTTGGGGGTTGGCTGTGTTCTGATTAGTTGTGGGGTTGGCTGTGTTCTGATTGGCTGGGTGTATGTTCTGTTCAGGTGGGGGCTTGGTTGTGCTCAGGTTAGTCTTAGTTGCTGGGGGATTTGAGCCGGTGAGCTGTGATCCTGTTGTTTGGTTTCGCATTCGTGGTCATGCCACATCTTCATGGTGGGCGTCCGTTCGCTTCATGTATGGGTCAGAGGGGTTTGAAGCGGGTAGTAATGCAGCTGTGGTACGCTTCTGGTCTGTGGTCATGTCTCATCATCTGTGTGGGTGTGAGTCTGCTTTCTACGTGGAGGTGTGATGGTAGCATCTTGTGTGGCCCTCGTGGGTGTGGGTCTGGTGTCATTCTTCATGTTAGGTGCTCGTTTATTAGTGAGGGCGGGTTTCCAAATGGCTGGTAGGCGGGAGGTATCATCTCGTTTATTCATGCTGTGTGGGCGTTTTTCTATCTCTATGGCTTCTCTGATTATTCTGTTGTTGAAGTGTTCAGTTTTGGCGATAGTTCTGGTATTTTTAAAGTCAATCTCATGTCCTGTGGCTTTGAGGTGTTGGACCAGGGAAGAGGTCGGTCCTTCTTTTTTGATTGAGTTCTTGTGTTCTTCAATGCGTGCATTTATTCTTCTGTTGGTTTGTCCGATGTATGTGGTGGGGAAGGCAGTGCAAGGGATTTCGTATACTCCTTGATTTTCTAACTCGATTCTGTCCTTAGGGTTTCTTAGGATGGTGGATATTTTTCTGTTTGTGCAGAATGCTGTCTTAATGTTGTGTTTTTGGAGGATCTTGCTGATTTTGTCTGTAGTGCCTTTTATATATGGGAGGAGGGCTTTGTCGTTCTCTTGTTCTCTGTCTTGGATTTTGGTTGGGGTTTCTTTTTGGATTAGGTGGGCGATCTTCTTTCTTTGGAATCCATTGGCTGTTAGTACGTTAGTGAGAGTATGTAGTTCGTTCTCTAGGTGTTGTTCATCGGCTAAGCATTTTGTTCTGGAGATGAGTGTCTCAGCTACGGAATTGATATGTGCTGGGTGGTAGTGTGAGAGTGCATGTAGACAGCGGTTTGTATGTGTTTTCTTCTGGTAGATGGTGTGTCCTAGAGAGCCATTGGATTTTTTGTATACCAAGACATCTAGGAAGGGAAGTTGATTATTAAGCTTCTGGTGAATTGTATTTTGGGGTGTAGGCTGTTGAAGTGTGTGAGGAAGTTGTTCAGTTTTTCTTTCCCATGGCCAGATTATGAAGGTGTCATCTATGTATCTGAGCCAGAGTTTGGGTTTGTGATCATATTTTTCTAGAGCTTGTGTTTCAAAGTGTTCTATGTAGAGATTTGCAATGACAGGTGAGAGGGGTGATCCTATGGGTGCTCCTTCTATTTGTTTGTATTTTTGTCCATTATAGGTGAAGTATGTATTGGATAGGCAGTGGTTGGTCAGATCTAGGATGTGCTTGGGGGGTTGTATTTGTTTTGGATGGCACAACCAAGCCCTCACCTGAACAGAACACACCCCCAGCCAATCAGAACACAGCCAACCCCCCAACCAATGAGAACACAGCCAAGCCCCCACCCAATCAAATCACACCCCCACTAGCAGTTAAAACAAAGAAGCAGCTGCAAGCTCACATTACTCCAAGAAGCACAAAGCCGAAGACACAAGCCTGAAGATGACGAATGAGATTTCGTCGAAACGTTGCCAAGATACTTCCAATTTTACACGGGAGAAAACCCCGAATAAGCAAAGATCCACATACAAATACCCGCGAAAACCTCAAAAACAAATATATATATCATATATATATAACAAATATATAGAGAGAACTTTGATTATTCGGGTTTTCTCCCACGTAAAATTGGAAGTATCTAGGCGACGTTTCGATGAAGTCTCATTCGCCATCTTCAGGCTTGTGTCTTCGGCTTTGTGCTTCTCGGAGTGAAAATGATGGAGCCTGAAGATGATGAATGAGACTTCATCGAAACGTCGCCTAGATACTTCCAATTTTACGCGGGAGAAAGCCCGAATAACCAAAGATAGATAGATATAGATATAAAATCTGTTTATCTATCTCCATCTTTCTATCTGTACATCTATCTTTATCTATTTATCTTTCTATCTATCATATCTATATCCATATCTATCCATATCCATGTCCATCCATATCCATATCCATCCATATCCATATCCATCCATCCATCTGAGTGTGTCCTTGATTTACAATCATTAGTTTAGTTGAAGAACCAGGGTGGCACAGTGGGGAGAATGCAGTATTGCAGGCTGACTCTGTCCACTGCCAGAAGTTCGATCCTGATCATCCCAAGGTTGACTCAGCCTTCCATCCTTCCAAGGTTGGTAAAGTGAGGACCCGGATTGTTAGGGGGCCATATGCAAATAATGCTTCTTCATTGTGAACCACCCAGAGAGTGCAGCAAAGTCCCATGGGGCGGGTGTATATCAGCTTAAATGCCTTTGCTAAATGCTAGCTATGTCTTTGGGGAACTTGTCAGTGGGCCATGAAGCTGAGTGCAGAAGCTAACTCCTCTACCAAAAACATTTTAAAAAAAAACCTTCCGTAGTTACTGAGTTCGGAATAAATTGCAATCCTGTCACCTTTACATCTGTAGCAAATCCACTTTGAGTTTAATCGCCACAGAAAGCCAATGTCTGTATTAAACAAAACCTAACTTTGGATGAGGAAGCATCTAATTTCATGGTCCAATTTTTAATGGCTAATTTGCATTCCCATGTCGGCGATGGGAGAGTGTGTGAAAAAGACCATGCAGGAGAGCAGCCCACATAAATTCAGAAGCAGGCGTCTAAATAGAGGTAGTCCTCGACTTACAAACACAATGGAGCCCAATGTTTCCATTGCTAAGTAAGATACTATTTTGCCTCATTTTATGATCTTTCTTGCCACAGTTGTTAAGCAAATTACCGCAGTTGTTAAGTTAGTCACACGGTTGTTCAACTGAATCTGGCTTCCCTGTTAAGCTTGCTGGTCAGAAGTTTGCAAAAGGGGGATCATATGACTCTTGGACACTGCAACCATCATAAATATATATAAGTGGTTGCCAAGCATCCGAATTTTAATCACATGACCACAGGGATGGCTGCAATGGTCGTAAGTGTGAAGAACGGTCGTAAGTCTCTTTTTTCTGTGCTGTTGTAACTTCAAACGATCACTAAATGAACTGTTGTAAGTCGAGGGCTGCCGGTAAAATTAGCTTGTTCAAAAAAGGCAATTGGGAATGATGGGTGTGGCCTCTACTTTCCCTTCCTTTGATGGATGATGGACACAGTTCAAGCGAGCTCCTGTGGTCCACACCTTTGGGCTTCAGACGTGTCCCTTAGAAAGTGCAAATCCTAAACTCTCATAAACAACTGGGCAGTTTTTCAGCAACAGAAATTAAAAGTAACAATTCACACCACCAATAAACCAAATATACCTGTCCATCTCGGTCTGGCACCATTCTTGAACTTTCTCTCCTAGAAGGAGAAAAGGAAATTATCCACCATGCATGAATATGAATCAGAAATTAAAATAATTATGAAGTTTAGGCTGGAGGCCTCCAACCTCGGCAACTTTTAAGGCTTGTGGACTTGAACTCTCAGAATTCTGGGAGTTGAAGTCCACAAGTCTTAAAGTTGCTAAGGTTGGAGACCCCTGGTTTAGACGATTCCAGACGCCTTGACCCCATGCAGAAAAAATATAAATAGGTGTTAGGAATAACAAGGTTACCTAACTTAGTTTGGGTAAAATAATATATATAAACTATGATGGTAAGTTAAAGTGTGTGTCACTTTAACTGCAAAGCATGTAATTTTGGGTGCAACTGTAAAACCACCATAAGAGGGAGCAAGAGAGCTTACTGTATTGCTGGCTTACTGAATTGCTTGCTGACTATGATGGATTGTTAACTCCATGTTCCCTGCTGCTGAAGGAAGAAAGGAGGTTTGACTTCTTTATATCTCAACTGTGAGGAGATTTATTACTGGACTAATATTTGTAAGTTTACTGATCTCTTTTTCGACACTGGACTTTGCAACTAAATAATCTCCCAACGGACTGAAGTAGTGAATGATATATGGACTGTTTTGACTATGCTAAAATTCTTACTGGAATAAACTATTTAACTAGCACAGTGTATCTGTTTTACTAAGTGTAAGCTACAAACACGTTTATCTCACATATTTTGCCTGCCTGCCTGCCTGCCGTGCAGATTCTGCTAGGGTGTATCCCTAACAATAGGTATCTTTATAAAGGTGCAGATGCCTTTATTTTCTACCTTGTCGGTGAATGATGGTTAACACCAATTGGAACCACTCCTAGTGATTTTCATCTCCCCAATACATGCGCCAGGATTACCGTGATGAGGGTTTAATAAATGTATGGCTACGTTGATGCTCTTGGATGTCTCAGTCATTTTTAATTCTCTTCAGGCTTCAGGGTTGAGCCTCCAGGCTAGCAAACTTGTTCCTGGTTTGGTTTGTATTTTGAGAGCTTTGAGGTAGAAGCTACCTACCTGTCCCCAAAGTGGTCATGGTATCGGCTACGATCTCTGTGGTCGAAGCTGTGGAAGCGATCCTGACGGCTGAAGTCCGAATGGTATCGGTCATCCATGGCCATCCGCTTTGGTTCCGGCCAGTAGCCGTCATCCCGCCTGCAAAGAGTCCAGATTCAAAAAGTTATCAGCGCTCCGGTTACCGTTTCAGCAATTTATTTATATATGGATTTACTTATTAGATGCTTAGGGTTGTCCTTATTAGCCCTTTTAAGTAACTCCATACAGCAAACATACGTAATACTCCTTCCTTTCTCTGCACAACACTCCTGGTGAAGTGGTTTGGGCTGAGAGAGAGGGACTGGCTCAAAGTCATCCAATCAGCTTTCATACAGAGTAACAGAGTTGGAAGGGACCTTGGAAGTCTTCTGATCCAACTCCCTGCTCAAGCCATTCCAGACCAAAGGCTGTCCAGTCTCTCCTTAAAACCTTCCAGGGATGGAGCACCCACAAATTCTGAAGATAGCTCATTCCACTGATTAATTGTCCTAATTGTCAGGAAATTTCTCCTTATTTGCTTCTCTCCTTCATTAGTTTCCAACTATTGCTTCTTCTCCTGACTTTGGAGGTGCTTTGGAGAAGAGCTTGACTCCCTCTTCTTTGGGGCAGCCCCTCAGATACTGGAAAACTTCTATCATGTCACTCCTAGTTTCTTCTTTTCAGATTAGTAGACGTACCTAATTCCTGCAACCATTCTTCCTATGTTTTAGCCTTTGCTCCCCTAATCATCTCTGTTACTCTTCTCACCTTTTTCAGAGTCTCAACATCTTGTTTGTATCATGGTGACCAGAACTGGATGCAATATTCCAAGTGTGGTTTTCCTGGGGTGGGGGATGGGGGGGTGTTAAAATTTTTAGCAAAAGGTTCTCTGCCCGGTTGCTGGGTGGGCGTGGCCTGGTTGGCCTCCTGCACCACAGCGGAGGGGGGAGATGGGGGACAGACTCCGGGGCATTCCTCGAGCCTCCAGGAGAGCGAAAACAGCCTCCCTGGGTTCCGGAGGCCCTCTGGAAGCTGGAAACGGGCCCATTTCCGGCCTTCCTGAACTTCCAGGAGCCCCACCCCTGGTCTTACCAAGGCATTATAAAGCAGTACTAAACATTTCCAACTGTTCTTGATTGTTAATGGACTAGTTTAATAATGTTCAGGCCAACAGATGCAGGATTTGACCAGAAAGAGCAGGGAACAAAATGTCCACAAGGTAGAAAGCTTACAAAAATACACTAGGCAGGTACAGAAGCTCTGAGGTTGACTCAAATGGAAAACCCAGCCGGGCACCATGTTGGCGCTCCGGCCTTACAAGCGCACTCTCTCTTTCTCTCACCTTCCGTCGTGGTAAGGTCTCCGCAAGGCCGAACGGCGGTCCTGCTCGTAGCGCAGCTGCTCCTGCTGCCGCCGTAACTCCTCCCGCTCCCAGTGGATGCGGTCCTGCTCTCTCCGCCGCTCCTGCTCGATGCGCATCCGCTCCCGCTCCAGCCGTTCCCGCTCCATCCGCTCCCGCTCCAGCCGTTGCCTCTGAAAGTGCAGCCGGTCCCGCTCCTTTTGGAGCCGCTGCCTTTCGTCCGACTCGTGGTTCTCCTGCGAGTGCTGGTCCCGCTCCTTCCGCTCCCGTTCCCTTGGGATCCCAAACGGAAAGGGAGAGGCGGTTTGCACGGGGGAGACAGCAAGGCTGAGGGTTAGCATTTTCTAAATTGTTGGCTTTCAGATATCTGGGCGGGGAACAATGGGAACTGGTCCCTCCTCTCTGGAAGATACCATCCCTTCTGCAGTTGGTGTATACAGGTGCAGAATACAGGTAGTCCTCAACTTACAATGGTTTGCTTAGTAACCATTAAAAGTTACAATGGCACTGAAAAAAAGTGGCTTTATGATCATTTTTAGTTTTGTTTATTGTCATTGCACCTCATACAATGAAATCAAACACCATCTTCAGTGAACATTATGAGCATGGAAATAAACACACACATCCTCCACCCTCCACACATTGATTTGAAATCCCGATATTGCATTAATATTGCACTATACAGTAGAATTCAGTGGAGTTACTGACCTGGGATGGAAGCTGTTTTTCAGCCTATTGGTCTTTGTTTTTATTATCCTGTACCGTCTGCCAGATGGTCATAGTTCCAAAAAAAAAGGGGGTGCCCGGGATGAAATGGATCTTTGAGAATGTTTTGAACTTTCTTAAGGCAGCGGGAGCTATAAAGCTCTTCCAAAGAGGGGAGAAGGCAACCCATGATCTTCTGGGCAATGACATTCACCCTCTGGAGTGCTTTCCTATCTGCCCCTGTGCAATTGGCAAACCAGACACAGGTGCAGCAATTTAAGATGCTCTCTATGGTGCAGCAGTAGAAAGTCACCAGCAGTTTTCCATTCAGTTGTTTGTTTCCTGAGAAGTCTCAAGTAAAATAATCTCTGCTGGGCCCTTTTGACCAGGGCTGCAATGTGGGCACCCCAGGTCAGGTCCTCTTTTTTTTGAAAAAATTTTTTTATTAAGGTCAGGTCCTCTTTTGTGGTAACACTTAGAAACTTAAAACTGGCCACTTGCTCCACTGATAAGCTAGGGCTGGATTTCACACTGATGACTGCTGCAGCATCCCCATGGTCACGTGATCAAAATTGGGATGCTGAGCAACTGACTCACATTTATGACAGTTGCAGGGTCCCAAGATCATGGGATCCCGTTTTGCTACCTCCTGAACAAGCAAAGTCAGTGGTGAAGCCAGGTTCACTTCTCAACAACTGCAGCGATTCGCTTAACAATCATGGCAAGAAAGGTCGTAAAATGGGGCAAAATTCGCTTAAAGTGTCTCACTTCGCAACGGAAACTTTGGGCCCAGTTTTGGTCGTAATTTAAGGACTACCTGTATTCACATTTTCTCACTTGGCCTTGAGTGTCATGCGAAGGACCATAGTCCTTGGAAACCGCTTCTGGACTTTGTGCTTGAGGTAGGAAGGGGAATGAAACTTTGATTTTGGGTTTCACTGATTAGACTGATTTGTTGTTAGAGAAATGGCTAGTTTATATTATTGTGGAAAAGTACAATGTTGTGGTTCGATGGTAATGCGTTATTCTACTGCAACAGATGGAGTCGGAAGTCAAAGCCTTTATTTTGTCTTTTCTCCCTCCCCTCCTCAACTTTTCTTTCTCCTTCTCCTCCCCACTGTGTCCTCCTACTGGCTTTTGTATTTTGCTGTATGATCTAATAAAATGTAATGAAGATTTAATAACTGACTGGCTGCTATAAATGCCATGCAATAAGGATGAGTCAGCAGAGTTTTGCCGCTTTAAGACTGACGCTGGGTCAGCAAGGTTATTGCCACTTTAAGAAGCTGTCTATATAAAGGAGGCCATGAGAGGGCGTCTCTCTTGTTCTCTCTCTCTCTCCTCATGTTCTGTCTCCATTGTAGTTCTCTGTGTAGAGTTGAAGATTGATTGATTGCCTGGTATGTGCCTAACACGTGTATAAATGTTTATAGCAGTCTTGTACATAAACCACGGTTAAAAGACAAAGCCTTGTGTTCTATGGATTGTCTCACAATAGTAGTCACGCTGCAAATACTCTGACAATTTTTTTAAAAGAAAAAAAAATCTGGTCCAGCGCTACACAGCTAACACAAGGCAGGTCTTTCGTCCACTTTTGAAGTGATCCAGGAACGGTGACCTCAACATACTGTTGATCAAGGACTCTGAGAGAAGATCAAAGGGATCAAAAGAAGGGATCACTGACAGCCCAACTGACAGCTTGCCAGGCAGATGACTGGTTTCAAACAGGTTGTTCGTTCCCAATCCTGGGGTGCCCAACCCTGGCAACTTTTGTGAATTTCAACTCCTAGGATTCCCCAGCCAGCTATGCTGGCTGGAGAATTCTGGGAGCAGAAGTCCACAAATATACTGCAACCATCATAAATATGAGTCACTTGCCAAGCGTCTGGATTTTGATCACATGACTACGGGGCTGCTGCAACAGCCCTAAGTGTGAAAGCTGGTCATAAGTCACTTTTTTCAGCACCGTTTAACTTGGAACAGTTACTAAACGAACAGCTGTAAGTCAAGGACTCTATGTAATGGCAACCGTTTGGCATACCGAGATGTGAAATTAGGCTGATGTCAAAGATTTGTGAGTTGGGAAAGAAGAGTGTTCTCTCCAAAGAAGAGCGGGGATTCGGAACATGGCAAAGGAGCCAAGGTCAACTCACCTCCTCCGTTCTGTCTCTCGGACCTCTCGCTCGCGTTGCCTTTGGCGTTCCCGCTCACGCTGCTCCTTGATTTTATCAAAAGACAGGATGTCTTGTTTCTCTTTGCTCTCCGACTTGCGGTCATGACTTTTGGTGCTCTGAAGCAAAGCAGAAAGAAGGTGGCAAGAGTAACAGATTAACAGAGTTGGAAGGGATCTTGTAGGTCATCTAGTCCAACTCCCCGCCCAAGCAGGAGACCCTACACTACTTCTGACAAATGGCAGTTCAGTCTCTTCTTGAATGGTTCCAGTGATGAAGCTCCCACAACTTCTGAAGGCAACTTCTGTTCCAATGGTTGATTGTTCTCACTGTCAGAAAGTTTCTCCTTGTTTCCAGGTTAAATCTCTCCTTGTTTGGTTTCCATCCATTAATTCCTTGTCTGGCCTTCAGGTGCTTTGGAAAATAGCTTGACCCCTTCCTCTCTGTGGCAGACCTTCAAATATTGGAAGACTGATATCCTGTCTCCCCTGGTCCTTCTCTTCACTAAACTAGCCAGGCCCAGTTCCTGTAACCGTTCATATGTTTTAGCCTCCAGTCCCCTAATCATCCTGGTTGTTCTTCTCTACACTTTTTCTAGAATCTCAACATCTTTTTTATATTGTGGGGACCCAAAGTGGATGCAGTATTCTAGGTGTGGTCTTATGAAACTTTAAGGAGTAGCCATGTAGTGTATGCATTTTTACTCTTGGGGTTTTCAACTACCAAGCACTGCAAGTTCAAGAGTGATGGGAGGCAGTGAGGAGTTGGATCCCCAAGTGGGAGGGAGGGTGTCCCAGAGGAGAAAGACGCGACTCCATCCAGATATTATGTGTGAGAGAAAGAGAGTAAAGACAGCCTCTCCCTAGCAGTTCTCAGCGTATATTGTCGATCAGTGGGGGCCAACCTTGGCAACTTTAAGACTTGTAGACTAGCTAGGGAATTCTGGAAGTTGGAGTCCACAAATCTTAAAGCTTGGACACCCTTGTTTGTAGATGCATAGTAGAGTCTTCAGTCTGTCAAGATCTTGCCCACTGGTGTGGAACAATAAAGAAGAATTACCACGTGCCATTCTTTGTTTGAGGCCTGACACTCATTCCCTTTCTACATTTACAGAAGAGCAACCAACTGCCCCAATTCTATGGGGGTAAAGTCCATTTTTGGTCCTCCCATAATTCATGAAGGCAGAAAACACAGGGTTCATGAGTGCTCCCTGGCCTTCCACTGGCCTTCCTGCTCAAAATGAGAAGCCCGCTTTAGATGGGGTGACCTTCACATTTTGGTGGGCTCCTGTAATCTGAAGCCAAGAACACCAGTCCTGGAATTATGGCCTGTCCCACCTCTCTGGCAGAAGGGGTATGATCTGGATCCCATCCACCAAGGAATTGCAGCTGGTAGAGTCCAGGGAAAGGGCCTTTTCTGCTATGGCTCCCACCCTCTGGAATATTGTACCACCCCCCGACATGAGATTCACACACACCCCCGACCATCTGAAAGAGCCTTAAAACCTTTTTGACAACTAGCCTGGGGCCCTTATGGGGACATTTTGAAGGTGGTTAGTAGCCTAGTGCAACATCTCACTTCCAATGCATCTATGCATTAGTTCTTTTTATCCATTTTAATATTAATGGTAATGTTCTATATGTCTGTCTGTCTGTCTATCTATTAAAGGTGAATATTTGTAGCTCAGGGTTGGCATGCAGGTTCCTTGGTGCTCTCTGAGCTTGTTTGTTTTCTTGCAGACATTTCATGACCCAAACTAGATAATGATCCAGCTAGGCAACACCATCGGTGCCTGAAAAGAGCAAATCCCATGCTCCCTTTTTAACATTGATGAAGTTACCTAGTTTGGGTAATGAAACGTCTACAAGAAAACAACCAAGCTCAGAGAGTACAAGGATCATATATCTATCTGTCCATCTGTCCGTCCATCCATCCATCCATCATCTGTCTGCCTGCCTCTCCATCCATCCATCCATCCATCCATCCATCCATCACCTGTCTGCCTGTCTCTCCATCTCTCCATCCATCCATCACCTGCCTGTCTGCCTGCCTCTCCATCCATCCATCCATCACCTGTCTGCCTGAATCTCCATCCATCCATCACCTGCCTGTCTGCCTGCCTCTCCATCCATCCATCACCTGCCTGCCTGCCTGCCTCTCCATCCATCCATCCATCACCTGCCTGTCTGCCTGCCTCTCCATCCATCCATCCATCCATCCATCACCTGCCTGCCTGCCTGCCTCTCCATCCATCCATCCATCCATCCCCTGCCTGCCTGCCTGCCTGTCTCTCCAACTATCCATCCATCTACCTATCTATCTGATTCCTATAGCTGCCTATCTCAGCAAATGACTCTGGGTGGCTCCCAATTCAAAAACATATATTAGCTTTCAATGTCTGACATTTTAATCTTTATAACTGTTTTATTCTATCCATCTATTTACTTACTTACTTAGTTACTTACTTATTTACTAAACTTATATGCCACCCATCTTGTCTAAGGTTGACTCAAGGCAGCTTACAATCAATAAGAATGCTAAAACATTATAGTAATATTAATGCCAACGTTGACATTTAAAATTAAACAAGATGGCAAAAAAGGGAGGAAGATGCAGGTGGGAGGTTTATCTTAATTACGACACCGTAAGTCATCCAGAGTCACTTGGTAGAGACAGACAGGTGGGCATACAAATTTAATAAGTAAATAAATATATTATCATTCCACCAGTTTTGGTGGAAATCTATTTCCCTGCTCCAACTTAAAAAGCAGAATTATAATAAACGAGGCTTGAAAAGTTAATCTCTGGACCCAACTTTCATCAGCTAGGAAGGCTGAAATAATGGATGCGGTCTTCACCCTTCACATCTCACCTTGTTTCGCAGATCAGAAGTAAAACCAAAGACTTACTCTCTCTTTGGAGGTGGATGCGGTTTTCACGCTAACCACTGGCTCCCCTTTAGATTTATCCATAACAACTGTGCGCTCGGTTCCTCGGCTTCCTAGAATGACACAAAATGACACCGTAGGTCAGTGTTTTTGTCAACTTTTCAGATGACAATGTGACCATTTCAGCTTCCAGAATTCACACATTTGTGGACTTCCCTGCCTGGGGAATTCTGGGAACTGAAGGCCAGGTATTTTAAAGTTGCCGAGCTTGCGAAATACTCCCCAAGGAGACGCTTTGTTCTCCAGAAGTGTCCATTGGGCAGATAAAAGATTTCAAATGCAAAAGAACACATTAGAATAGCAGAGTTGGAAAGGTTCTTGGAGGTCTTCTAGTCCAACCTCCTGCTTAGGCAGGAAACCCTATACCAGGGGTCTCCAACCTTGGCTCCTGGAAGCCTGGCGGACTTCAACTCCCAGAGTTCCACAGCCAGCAAAGCTGGCTGTGGAATTCTGGGAGTTGAAGTCCGCCAGGCTTCCAGGAGCCAAGGTTGGAGACCCCTGCCCTATACCATTTCAGACAAATGGCTGTCCAATCTCTTCTTAAAAACCTCCAGTGTTGGGAGTGTACACAACTTCTGAAGGCAAGTTGTTCCACTGATTCATTGTTCTAACTGTCAGGAAATTCCTCCTCAGTCTAGGTTGCTTCTCTCCTTGATTGCTTTCTATCCGTTTGCTTCTTGTCCTGTCCGCGGGGGCTTTTTTGGAGAATAGCTTGACTCGCTTTTCTTTGTGGCAGCCCCTCAAATACTGGAATACTGTTATCATGTCACAACTGGTTCTGTTATCATGACACACCTTTTCATTAAACTAGACCAGAGGTCTCCAAACTTGGCAACTTTTAAGACTTGTGGACTTTAACTCCCAGAATTCTCCAGCCAAAATAGCTGGCTGGAGAATTCTGGGAGTTGAAGTCCACAAGTCTTAAAGTTGCCAAGTTTGGGGACCTCTGAACTAGACAATACCCAATTCCTGCAACCATTCTTTGTATGTTTTAGCTTCCAGTCTCCTAATCATCTTTATTGCTCTTCTCTGTACTCTTTCTAGAATCTCAACATCTTTTTTTCATCATGGTGATCAAACTGGATGCAGAATTCCAAGCGTGGCATTACCAAGGCCTTATAAAGGGGTAATAACACTTCACATGATCTTGATTCTATCCCTCTGTTTATGTAGCCTAGAACTGTGTTGGCTTTTTTGGCAGCTGCAGTACACAGTTGGCTCATATTTAAATGGTTGTCCACTAGGACAGCGGTCACCAACCGGTGGGCCGCAGCCCATCTCACCCCCAGAGGACCCCCCCCAAAAAAGCAATTAATCCAGGCTGTGCAGAAACACAAGGCTGTGCCACCCACATGGCCCGCGGGAACCCTCCCCTCCCACTCACTCCTTACCTGGTAAACTTCCCTACTAAATTGCTATTTTTCCTTTTTCCAACCATCGTCTGTTCTGCTGTGCCAGGAGATTTAGATTAGCTAGGAAGCAGGAAATGGTTGGATTTCTTACTTTCTAGCTAGTCTTTAGATCTTCGGCTCAGTACAGCCGAACCTCCCTTAGGACTGAAGGTTTGCTTTCAAGCAAATTCAGTGCAGACTCACGGCAAGCAAATTTGAGAGACTGAGCTAGCCGATGGCAGATCGATAGATCACTGAATGATTCTGTGAGCAACTCAATCTGCCTGCTTTGCCTGATTTTGGGTAAAAGTTGCTCTTTTTTATAAAAAAAAAATCAATATTTATATGCATGGTGTGTTGTGAGTTAATTTTGTGAGTTTGCTCGCAAGCAAATTTTATGAGTTTGCTTGCAAGCAAATTTTACGTGACAGACTGATGGCAGACAATGGCAGATAGATCTCTGAATGAATCTGTGATTCTGTGAGCAACTCAATCTACCTGCTTTGCCTGATTTTGGGTAAAAGTTTCTCTTTTTTTTAATAAAAAATTCAATATTTATATAAATATTTATAATATTTACATACAAGCCATGCCCAGCCAGTCACATGACCATCAAGCCACACCCACAAATTAGGCCATGCCCACAGAACCGGTTAGTGGTCCCCGGGATCTAATATTATGAGTTTGGTGGTCCCTGAGGTCCAAAAGGTTGGCGACCTCTGCACTAGGACATTCACATGAAGGAATCGGCTCCCCATCAGGCCTAAAACCATACTCAGCCGCAAGTTTTCATTACCTGATTTAACAGATCGCGAACGCCCACTTTTCTGCTCTTCTGTTCCTTTATCCTTCTTTTCATCTGCGCTGTCTTCCACTTTTTGAGGGTCTTCATTTTTGTCAATTTTTTCTTCCTTAATGTTGAGAGACCTACAAACAGATCAAAACAGCGGCTGAACCTCTAATCTGTCCTATGTCGTAAATCAAAATTCACCACTTTGATCTCAGGAGCAAAAGAGCACCATGTGTTGACTTGCCAAAGTACAATAAAAGTGGCATTTGGATCTAAGTCTGAAAAACAGCACGAAGGGTGCAAACCTAATCTCCCTCATACCAGGTTGCCCTCCACTTACGACAAGAAGCCCAGAAGCTCTGTTGCTAAGCGAGATAGTTGCTAAGTGAGTTTTGCCCCATTTTACCCCCTTTCGTGCCATAGTTAAGTGAATCGCTGCAATTCAGTTAATGACACATTTGTGAAGTGAATCTCGTTTCCCCACTGCTTGTCAGAAGGTCACAAAAAGGAATCACGTGGACAGTGCAACCGTCATAAAGATGAATCTGTCGCCAAGTGTTGTAAATGTGGAATATGGTCGTAAATCACTTTTTTCAGTGCCGCTGTAACTTTGAACGGTCACTGAGCGAACTATTGTTAAGTTGAGGGACCATTCAAAGTTACAACGGCACTGAAAAAAAGGACTTATGACCATTTTCCACATGTACGACTGTTGCAGCATCCCCAAGGTCACATGCCATCAAAATTCAGACACTTGGCAACGGAGAGTCGCAGGATCCCAGGATCAGGCGATCCCCTTTTGCGACCTTCTGACAAGCATGGGGGGAAGCCAGATTCGTGTAACCTCTGAATTACTGACTTATCGACTGCAGTGATTCACTTAGCAATTGAGGGGAGAAAGGTCGTAAAAAAATGGGGCAAAACTCGCTTAATAAATGTCTTGCTTAACAGAAAAATAGGGCTCAATTGTGGTCGTAAGTCAAGAACTACTTGCAATGTAAAATTCCAAGTTTATCACTGGAAACTTACGGACAGCACACCTTAAAACCATGGCCTGTTTGAACAAGCTGAGATTCAAAGCCGCAGTTGAGGTTTGCTCTCTTTAGAACGGGGTTCTTCAACCTTGGCCACTTTAAGACTCGTGGACTTCAACTCCCAGCCAGCAAAGAGAGAGCAAAGTTGGCTAAGGAACCCTGGGAATTGAAGTCCACAAGTGTTAAAGTTGCCAAGGTTGGAGACCCCTGCTTTAGAAGAGAACTGCTTGGATGCTTCATCAAAAAACAGATGATGAACAGTCCTGGTTTATTACTTTTCTGATTTGGAGTCGGTAGAATGCCGCCTGTCTTTTTCCTTCTTGATTTCACTTTCTTTCTTCTCGGGTAATGGCTTTTTCCCAGCAGGTTCATTTTTGGCCTGGAATCAGACAAAAAGAAAGGGGTGATTTGGGGGTCTGGTCTGGAAGAGCTGGAGAAACAGCAAGCAACCCTCCCTGTTCTGAATCGCAAGCAGGATGGAGGAAAACACACAGCGCAATCATTTCCTGAATGTTCCATAAGGAAAATCAAACACAGGAAGATGGAAAGGTTAAACGTTTTCTCCAGGATGGTTCCTTTGATCTTAATGCGTGCTAAAATGTGTGCAGAATAATTCAGCAGATTGTGAGGGTCCTTGATGCTCTCTAAACTAGGTTGGGTTGTTGTTGTTGTTGTTGTTTTTGCAGATGTTTCATGACCCAACCAGGAAACACATCAGTGCTAGAAGGGAGTGTGGAGTTCGCTTCTCTTCTGGCATTGATGATGTTCCTTACTTGGATCATGAAACGCCTGCAAGAAAATAAACCATTTTGGAGAGTACCAAGGACCTCACAGCCCTCCACAAACCCCACTCCCTTCTAGCACTGATGATGTTACCTAGTTGGGTCATAAAATGTGTGCAAGAAAATCACCAAGCTCAGAGAGCCCCAAGGACCCCACAGTACCCCCCTCCTCCTCTCCACAAACCCCACTCCCTTCTAGCACTGATGCTGTTACCTAATTGGGTCATGAAACGTGTGCAAGAAAACAACCAAGCTCAGACAGCACTAATAACCCCACTTTTCTATCCTGAGCTACAAACAGGTTCTTTATCAATAATCCAGTAACAATTTCACCAACGTTCTGGTAGGGCTGGATCCACCTAATCACTTAGATCAGTCTTCCTCAACCTGATGACCAACACTCTCGGAATTCCTCATCGGCATAGTAGAGAGAATTCTGGGAATTGAGGTCCCAAAGAATCTGAAAGATCTCAGGTTAAGGAAGACTCTTTTGTCGTGGCTGGTCAAGAAGTCATCACCATGGCCAGGGTCCATATGCTATCTAGGGCTGAGGGACCCAATCTCTGGATCTTTCAGTCTCTTGAAGAGATTGGATAACCATTTGTCTGAAGTGGGGCTTCCTGTCTAAGCAGGGGGCTGGACTAAACAATCTCCAAGGTCCCTTCCAACCCTGTTCTTCTATTCTATTCTATTCTATTCTATTCTATTCTATTCTATTCTATTCTATTCTATTCCATTCCATTCTCTATTCTCTATATTCTATATCCTATATTCTATATCCTATATTCTATATTCTCTATATTCTATATCCTATATTCTCTATATTCTATATTCTATATCCTATATTCTATATTCTATATTCTCTATTCTCTATATTCTCTATATTCTATATCCTATATTCTCTATATTCTATATTCTCTATATTCTATATTCTATATCCTATATCCTATATTCTCTATATTCTATATTCTATATTCTATATTCTCTATATTCTATATTCTCTATATTCTCTATATTCTCTATCCTATATCCTATATTCTATATTCTCTATATTCTATATTCTCTATATTCTATATTCTATATTCTATATTCTATATTCTATATCCTATATTCTCTATTCTCTATATTCTATATCCTATATCCTATATTCTATATCCTATATTCTCTATATTCTATATTCTATATTCTCTATATTCTATATCCTATATTCTATATTCTATATCCTCTATTCTCTATTCTCTATATTCTATATTCTATTCCCATTCCCTTTATATTCCTATTCTATTCTTTTTTTTTTTTGAAAAAGTTTTTATTAAATTTTCTACAAACAAACAAGACAAACAAAACATAAAAACATCAAGTCTTATATGTACATCCAGTGTGTCAGATGGTTCATCATTTTTGTGCATTCATTCTGTAGTCTCAATTACAATTATGTTACATAACAACTCATATTGTCAATCCAAACTTATATATCCTAATATCACTAAAGAAAGAAGTTTTTGACTATATTTTTAATCATTCATGCTTTATGAGCTAACAATACTTTAAACCAATTTACTCTATAACAAATCATCTAGTCATATCAAATCAATCCTAAAAAATCCTTTATAAATATAATAGCAAATAGCAAAATAATAGCAAAATAAAGATATTCCTTACTATCTAGCATTCTAAATATTCTATTATCGTATTTTATCATCTAGCCATTTATAAAAAAGATCCCAAATTTCGTAAAATTGTTTATCCTCTTGCTCTCTAATTTCAAATGTCAATCTGCTCATCTCAGCACATTCCAATATTTTTTTAATAATTTCTTCCTGTAATGGTATTTTCTCATTCTTCCAATTTTTAGCAAATACAATCCTGGCCGCTGTTAATACATTTACAATCAGGTATTTCAAATCTTTACTATATATATCAGGTAAAATTCCCAATAAGAAGATCTCTGGTTTCAAATCTATATGTTTCTTTGTCATTTTTTCCAACCACATGCGAATTATAGTCCAATATTTTCTAGCATCCTCACATAGCATTCCTATTCTATTCTTATCACTGCCAGATGATCAACTGCATGTTCCTGTCCTGGCTGGGGCTGATGTTGGCTGGGATTGAAGTTGATTCCTCTCCTGATTGGGACTAAAGTAAGTCCTCAACTTACAACAGTTCATTTAGTGACCATTCAAAGTTACAACAGCACTGGAAAAAAAAAGTGACCAATGACCACTGTTCACACTTACAACCGTTACAGCATCCCCCGTGGTCACACAATCAAAATTCAGACGCTCGGCAACTGACCCATATTTATGACGGTTGCAGTGTCCCGGGGTCATGGGATCAATTTTGGCGAACTTCTGACCAGCAAAGCCACAGCGGGGAAGCCGGATTCGCTTCACAACCGGGCTACTAATTTAATCGCTGCAGAGATTCCCTTAACAACTGTGGCAAGAAAGGTCGCAAAGTGGGGCAAGATTTGCTTAACAAACATCTCCCCTCAGCAGCAAAAACGTTGGGGTTTAATGACGGTCATTCCGTCGAGAACGATTTGTTACGCGTGTGGATTTGATCGCTCAAGAAAACACTCACTTTTTCCACAGAAATCATCTTCCCGTGCAGCTCTGTCCTGTGGAGGTGGCTGATGCACTTGGTGGCTTCCTCAGACGAAGACATGGTGACGAAGCCGTAACAGCGAGCCCCAGGGCTGCGGGCGTTTGTGACTACTTTTGCACCTACCACCTTCAGAGAGAGAGAGAGAGAGAAATGAAGGAGACGATGAACACTGGGCTGGGTTTACACATCTAAACACTCACTAGCTGTTGCTTGTTTGTTAGCTTCCGGGTGATGGCAACAGCAAGAGCACTTAGACTTATATACCGCTTTCCTAAGTGCTTTCCAGCCCTCTCTAAGCGGTTTACAGTCTCAGCCTCTTGCCCCCAACAATCAGGGTCCTCATTCTACCGACTTCGGAAGGACTGAAGGCTGAGTCAACCTTGAGCCATTCAGGCTCGAACTCCTGGCAGGGGGGCAGAGACAGCCTGCTACACTGCGTTCTCACCGCTGCACCATCAAGGCTCACGAAGATGTAACACGTAAATGAAGACTCAATCATCCAAGCCAAAAGTTATCTCAAAAGGTGATGTCACCTTTTTTAGATATCTCCTGGAAGGAGGCTTCGCGCTCTCCGTAGTAGAACAGTTACATTCTGTCATAGCTTTCTATCACGTAGTATCAACCTTGTTAACTCTCAAGACTCTTTTTTCTGCTATGTATTCTAAATGGTCTGTGATTAATTTATAAATGTGCGTGTGTGTACGTATGTATGATTGTGTGTATGTTTGTGTATGGAGAGAGAGAGGGCGCATATGTATATGGATGAGGTATGGATGGATGGATGGAGATATATAAAGATTAGATAGCTAGATATAGAGATATACAGTAGAATCTCTGGTCATGACCATAATTCGTTCCATAACTTTGGTGATTTCTTCATCTTCTAATGTTTCATCTTCAGGAATTTCTGGGTAAGGGGTCATGTTTGATCACTACCCGAGTATATGTTCGTGACCAGATTCAAAAATTTCTTGGTCGGAACCCGATTTGGTTGTGGTCAGAAGCGTTCGTGACCAGAGTACTGTATAAAGCTTAAATGGAGGGATGGATGGATGGAGGGATGAATGGATGGAGGGATGGATGGATGGACAGACTGACAAAGATATAGACAGGCAGACAGAGATATAGCTATATAGATATTTCTTGAGAGCAAGCATCAGAATTTCATTTTTTAATATACGTCAATGTGTTCACCAAAAAAAAAAAAAAATGACCATACAGGTTATCTTATCTTTATTTAGCCATAGCTTATTAACTAAACCATAACAATCAACTAGGCTTTAAATGCTGGTTTCTAAGCCATAACCCATTCAGTGTGCTGTGTATACTCTACACAGCAAGTCACGTTATGGTTTTCTATCATGAGTGGAACCATCCACTGCTTGCAGATATTTGTAGCTGTTCAGTCACTAAGTCACATCAATTATTTGGAACCCCATGGACCATCGCACCCACCCCCCCACCCCCCAAAAAAACCTAATAAAAACTATTTTATTGCCAAACTTTAAAACTGACAGGAAGAACACATTTTTTTGACATCTTGAATGCCCCCCCCCCATATGTTTCATAATAAATCTTGTAATTCCTTCTTGGTTATGTAAGATGGAACTTGGAATTCAATGACTGAATTAGATTAACTGGTTAACTTCACAGGACACAATTTGCAAGGGAATAACTATGCAAGCATCACATCAATCTGCCTTTGAGCATCTTTCTGTAGCAAAGGCAGATGAATAATACACCCCCCACAAATCCCCACTTAAATAAAAAATATGGAGCAAAAATATGGAATGGCTAAAAACAACTCTTATGTTATCCTTTTTTCCTCTTTTCAAATTTAAAATTATTACTTTAATTAAAACATTTATCCAGCAACATTGACCTGACAAAAACTTTTAGTCATACCATTTTGTTTCTCTTCACCCTACCTTGCCATATTTGCTAAACAGGTTCTTCAGATCAGTCGCTCTGGTTGAAGAGGAAAGACCACTGACCCACAGATTTCTACCAGAGCTAGGAGTGGAGCGACCTATATTTGGGGATGGGGGGAGGGAGGGGAAAGGAGAGGAGACATCAAATGGGATAACGCACTCTGGGTTGAAAAATCCCCCCAAATGTTAGCAGTTTCCCCTACCCCCCAGTTCACAGTCTGTTTTTATTGCTCCCCTCTGGGAGGAGGTTTCAAAGTCTCTATAGCAGGACTACTAGATTCGGTAAGAACTTTGCTCCCTAAGCCATCCGGTCTGGTAAACTCGCAGGGTTCCTTTTTCTCATCACGTACAGGTATACAGCTGAACTGGACTGTGCTGTTTCTCTATGTCATAATTGTGTGTGTATGTGGGTATGTGCATAATGATTCAGGGAGGCCAGTTTTTCGCCCTCCCTGAGCTCCAGAGGCTTTCCTTGAGCCTCTGGGAAGGTGAAAACAGCCTCCCCCGCGCTCCGGAGGCCCCCTGGAGGCTTGCCTGTCGTTGCAACTACCAGTTCAGTGAACCAGATGTAAAATTAGCATCTGGGTTGCCCAAACTGGTGCAAACTGGTATCAGCCCACCTGTCCTATTCCTATTCCTAATTCTATTCTATTTCTGTTCTGTTCTGTTCATCCTTTTTAGGGAGCTCTTAACTGGTCACTAAATGAATGGTTGCAAGTCAAGGACTACTTGTAGCTGTACATACACACATATACATCCATACATATTTGTTTTCTTAAGTTTTCGCGGGTACTTACATGCATGGTATTCAGCTTTGTTCGCGTATTTTCCCATGTCATTATAGTTGTGCTTTTAAAGTTGTAGCAACCTTTCGGCAGAATCTCATCTGCCACCATCAGATGATCAGATCATCATCATACATCATCACAATACAGAAGCAGTACAGTACAGATGGCAGATGAGATTCTGCCGAAACGTTGCTACAACTTTAGAAGCACAACTACAATGACGTGGGAAAATACCCAAACAAAGCTGAATACTATACATACATATATACACATACACATACATATAGCCATAAACCTACCCTTCTCATCTTTGGAAGCACTTTTAGCCTCTGCATCCTTATTTGAGCTGAAGATGAGAAAAAAAAAAAAACGATAAGCACATTATTCAACCAGAAAAAAGCTATCTGGAAAATGATCAGGCATGACAGTGGGTGCTATGATCAAATACCTACCAGAGAAAAACCAAAAAGAAACAAAAAAAAAGAATTGACCTTTGACCTTTACTAAGGAAGGGGCATAGTGGGTCTTTAAAAAAAAAAAAAAACCCAAAGGAAAGTCTCCCTTGACCATCAAAGTACTGACTGCTAATCAGGAATACAAAGTTAAGAATGCAACTCTTTGGAAGATGGAGATGGTTTATATATTTTAAAATGCTTTAAGGAAAAACAAAAAACAAAAAACAGCCAAACATTCTCCTACGGAAACAAACCGTGTAAGGACAACTTAAAACAAAAAAACAGAGAAAATCTACGTTGAAGGATAAGCTATCGTCTTGTTGGGGCCTTCGGCAGTGGGGGGGTTTCATTGGAAGGCATCACAGCATGTTTTTGGCATTCATAAATAACCAACGGGCAAGAAAAAAAGACAGCATCTGGTCTAAAACGGAGAGAAACAAACCTCGTGTTCTGATCACCACCCTCTTGGGCAGAGGACTCTCTAGTGGCAGAGGGCTCCTCCTCAACATTAGCCTTCACTTCCATCTTCTCGGCCTCTGGACTAACCACCTGGGGACCTGTGTCCGATTCCGCGGTTTCCTCACTACAGGCTTCCAGAGTTTGGACTTCTTTGCTACTCTCACCACCACCACCTCCACCTCCACTCCTGCTCTCTACCACTAAAGAGTCCGAGTCCGGTTTGTCTTCCTCAACTGTCTGCTCGCTCGGCTCCCCTTTGGCTACCACTAAGAGCTTTGCATCGTCCTCCTCTTGGTTCTTGGCCTCAGCCGGGCCTGACTGGCTGTCCGCTTCTACAAGGTCTTCGTCCGAGTGGGCGGGAGAGGCGGCGGCCAACATGTCTTCTTCTTCTCCTTCTTCTTCTTCTTCTTCCTCCTCCTCCTCCTCCTCCACGGCTTCCTGTTTGTCCGGCCATGAATTATTCGTTTCCTGCGCCTGCTCAGCTTCGGAAGTGTCTTCTTTAAGGGGCTCAGATTTACAAGTGTCACCCAAAATGTCGAGCACTTTCTCATTTTCTATGGATTTAACAGGAATAGAATGGCACAAGGTTTAATCACCAGGGAAACATAGCAAAGACAAATGCCGGACGGGCATGGCTGCCCGACTAACACCGAGAGCTTAAAAGGCTAACACAGAGATTGGAAAACCCTCTGGGCCAACCACATTCACACGCCTAGAAACCAACTGCAGTCTAACACGGCTATCAGAGCAGGGCCTGAAAGAGAGAAGGAAGAATAACCTTTTTGCATAATGCTTCCCGGCGTTGATCCTTGGCTGTCTTCACACAACTGCGACGCCTTTCCAATTCTTGCCGAGACTCGCTTCCAAGCGCAGGACGGTGCTTGTGCAGACAGGATCAATGCTTTTCGACTGTTTCGGCTTGCAGATTTTACCAGTATTCTTTTAAGGAGGCTAGGTCCACATATGAACACCAGAAGAACTTCGGAAGTGGTTCAAAATACGCTTGGGAGTCCAGAAAAGCAAAGCGGAAGGCCTTCCGTGACCTTCCGTCTTCAAGTCTTCGCGTAAAGAGTGGATCCCTGCTTTGATATTATTCAACTGCACCTCTCTAGCCAAAGTTACCGTCCCAAAGCCCTGAGCGATATCACAGGATCTGCTCGGCACATCTAATGGCTCCTTTATATGCAGGGCCCGGTCTGTTCCCCAGTGGAAGGGATCTTAAGCAAAATTATCCTCTCAGAAGTCTGATTATTGTGCGATAAGAATCTAAGGTGCTCCCGCAGATCTGGTGATATGGCCAGATTTCCAATCTCTGTGGCTTTTCCTTTGGAGGTGTTCTGGACCGTGCACCAAGTTAGAATAACGAACTACAGCCACTTATGGGATAAAAACCCAAGAGAGTAACTAAAGGGACTGGTGTGCAAGATCTAGTGGAAAATGCACAGGAGGGGCAGAGGGTTTTTGAAATACAGTACCTGATTCCAAAGGAAACTCGTCATGCTCCTATTAAGAAATCAAAAAAAAAAAAAAGAGGGGGGCAGGGTCAGGGTTTACCTGGCACACGTGATTATTCAATTACAGTATTTTTCACACTATAAGATGCACTCCCCCCCCCCCCGCAAAAAAAAAGTGGGTGGAAAATGTCTGTGCGTCTTATAGAGCAGGGTCACCAACCTTTTGGACCTCAGGGACCATCAAAATCATAATTTTAAATCCCAGGGACCACTAATATGAATTTTGACTGACTGTGGCTTGCTGACGTTGGTGGGAGAGGGAGAGAGAGAGAGACACACACACATACACATAGAGGCAGGGGTGGGATTCACATTTCTTAACAAGAGGTCCTGTGGGTGTGGCCTAACTTGTGGGTGTGGCTTGGTGGTCATGTGACTGGCTGGGCATGGCTTGTATGTAAATATTATAAATAATTATATAAATATTATTTTTTTTAATAAAAAAGAGAGCAACTTTTATCCAAAATCAGGCAAAGCAGGCAGGCACAGTTGCTCACAGAATCACAGGTTTATTCAGAAATCTATTTATCTGCCATCGGCTAGCTGAGTCTGTCACATAAAACTTGCTTGCAAGTAAACTCATAAAATTAACTCACACCATATATGTAAACAACCTCCACCGTGGTGCAGGAGGCTGACTAGGCCATGCTCACCATAGCCACGCCCACCCAGGAACTGGGCAGAGAACCCCTTGCTAAAATTTTTGAAGCCCACCCCTGCCGCCAGACCCCATCCTTCAGCCTCTGCGCCCCAGCAACTTGCCTCCTTGCAGCAAACAGCCTCGTCTGCTTCAGCACAGCCTTATTTAGCACGAGCAGCTGATTGGCAGCTGGCTGCCGACGCGTATGGAACAGGCTGAAAATGGGACGCATGGAGACTGAAAATGGGGCATGCCAAAGCAGCGACAGGCGATGGGTGGTAGCAAAGGGCAGCAGCAAACGCTGCAGCCGGGAACAGCTGATCGGTGGTATTCCAGGAGGGGGATCCCACTGCCAATCAGCTGCTCGTGATAAATCAGGCTGTACTGAAGCTGACCAGCTTGTTTGTTGTAAGGAGGCAAATTGCTGGGAGGCAGAGGCAGATTTTTTCTTCTTCTTGTTTTCTGAAGACAGGTAGTCCTCAATTGATAACCGTTCATTTAGTGTCTGTTCAAAGTTACAACAGCACCCAAAAAAAAAAAAAAGGGAATTTGGACCGTTTTTCACCCTTACAAACATTGCAGCATCCCCATTGTCATGTGAACCAAACTCACAATGCTTGGCAATTCATAGTTATAATGGTTGCAGTGTACCGGGGTTATGTGATCACGTTTTGTGACCTTATGACAAGTAAAGTCAATGGGGAAGCCAGGTTCACTCAACAAACAGGTTACTAATTTATAGGCTGCAGTAATTCATTTAACAATGGTGGCAAAAGAAATCGTAAAATGGGGCAAAACTCACTTAACAGGAATTTGGGGCTCAATTGTGGTTGTAAGTCAAGGACTACCTGTACAGGTGTCCAAATACAATTTAAATACATACTCACAATTCTTAGTTATGCAGGAAATTTCAACGTTTCTTCAATACCCAATTGCAACAGAATTCAAGTTCTGGTGTAAAGTAAATAATTTTTCTCCAAGGGGGGGGAAAAAACCCTCCAAACTCATAACATTGTTGCAAACTCCCAAATATTTCTATAGCCACTTCATGCCAGGAATGGAGGGCGAAGCATCTAAATCTGATGGAAGCTTGCACAAACCACGGTGTGAACATAACCTGGCTTAGAACACTTTTTTGTTTCTAACCAAAAAAAAGAGCAGTTTTGCAACTGTAGAAGTTTTTTTTTTCCCCTTGTGGGAAGAACAGAGAACTGAAAAAGTGTCAACCTCTTTGCTTATATTATTTACTCCTTCATACATTTTAAATACCTTCAGGCTTTCAAAATCAGCAGATGGTAGATCCATTGTGCTACTTGGCTCTTCAGTCTCTCCCTAAAAAGAGATTTAAAAAAAAAAAAAAAAAACCATCACATTTCCCGAAAAGCTACCATTCTTTCACTAAAGTCAGGCCAGGAAATCGGTCACTCTCTCCTCGATCCATTATCTCCCAAACATGGTTGGTTAGTCACACAAATCTTACTCCCTTTCTGAAATAATAATAAATAACAAATATTTATAAATAATAAATGCAGCGGAAAAAATAAAATGTGATGGGACAAAATGAGAAATCGTCTTTCGATGGGGATGCTTCAACGGTTGATGTTGTTCCCTTTGAATTCCTACAACAGGTTTCCAAACGGTCTAGGGCAGGGGTCTCCAACCTTGGCTCCTGGAAGCCTGGCGGACTTCAACTCCCAGAGTTCCACAGCCAGCAAAGCTGGCTGTGGAATTCTGGGAGTTGAAGTCCGCCAGGCTTCCAGGAGCCAAGGTTGGAGACCCCTGGTCTAGGGAATCCCACCTCCTAGAGATCCT
Source organism: Hydrophis major (assembly GCA_033807585.1). Lineage (NCBI taxonomy): Eukaryota > Metazoa > Chordata > Lepidosauria > Squamata > Elapidae > Hydrophis > Hydrophis major. The sequence continues at coordinate 7,895,999 of CM066328.1, forward strand.
AGGCCAGGCCAACCACGATTGCAGGAATGGTGGATTGGTGGGTTACAGATCCACCATCCTTAGTGAACGTGAGGCTGGAAACAGGCTATCATTTTTATACAGGTCGGAATTGCACTTTAGACAAGCCAAAAGCAACAAGGCAACATGCCAAACACTCAAATCATGCCAAAATCAGGCACTTGAGCCTCCAAGCACATCAGAAACAAGCAAGGAGAATCTGCTGGTTTGGCCTGATCGGGAAATGATAAGCCACGTGCCACCATAGGGGTACACGTCCATATTCAAATCTAAATATGAGAGATATGCAGGAGGTCCTCAACTTGCAACAGTTTGTTTAAGGGCCATTCAAAGTTACAACGGCCCTGAAAAAGGTAACTCCGTTTTTCACAGTTACGACCTTTGTAGCAACCCTGGGATGGGTTCATATTTGCGATGGTTGCAGCGCCTTGGGGGGCAGGGTGTCATGTGATTAGCATCTGCAACCTTCTGAGAAGCAAAACCAAAGCCAGGTTCACTTAACAATAACTTAACAACTGCAGGGATTCGCTGAACAGTGGTCTGTGGCAAGAAAGGATGTAAAACAGGGCAACATTCATGCCACAAACATTTCACTTAGCAACACAAAGCTTGGGCTCCATCGTGGTCGTAAGTCAAGGATCTATCTCTCTATCTATCCTGGATTTTGGATCCACAGCCAAAACAGTGTAGGGCACTCAGGCTTACCTCTTGCAGCAGCTACGTCTTTTCCTGGGTTCACCCAGGAGTGGCCTAACCTCAAGCGACCTCCCGACTGATTCACCAGGAGGTGTAGTTGCAACCCAGTTACACACAGACCGCGTGGATGGACTTATGCCTTCCAATCTGAAGCGCACCGCGGCAACAACACACAGGATGGACCAAATACCTCAGGCCAATTCCTACTTGCCTTCTGCTCGCTCACCTGGGGCAGGAAGGCGGGAGAGCCGAGTTGGAAAAGAACACTTGCCGCGAGAGCCTTAATTGCAGCCCTTCGTGTTAAAGTATGAACTTGCAACGGGCCCTCAGGGACGGTGGCAGGCAAGCCCAGCCCTGTTTGAAGGCCCAGCCATCTGGGGAAAGTCTTCTCCATGAAGTTTGCCCAGGGGGACAAGATGGCATGCGGGTGCTCGACTTAACAACCGTCCGCACAGGTACAACAGCACTAGAAAATGGGACTTGGGACTGTTTTGCGTGGCAGCATTCCCCAGGGTCACGTGATCAAAACTCAAGACGCTGAGCAACTGACTCGTATTTGTGACCATGGCAGCGTCCCGGAGTCCTGTGGTCTCCTTTTGAGACCTTCTGACCAGCCAAGTCAAAGGGGAAGCCAGATTCACTCAGCAACCATGTGACTAACTCAATCGCTATGGCAATTTGCAATGAGAAAGGGAGCAAAAATGGGGCCAAACTTACTCAACAAGTGTCTCCCTTAGCAACATAAATTGGGGGGGGGGATTGTGGCCGTAAGTCGAGGACTACCTGTGTAAGGAGCTGAAGGAAGGAAGGATCTTGGGGCTTCATTTATTATCCCAGGACAGATAGTTTCTCTTAACAGACATTCATTTTGGTGCATTTTCAAGCTTTCTAACTAAGGCAGTGGTGACATTAGGATGCGTGAACGTCAACTCCCAAAAACCTGGCTGGCTGGGGAATTCTGGGAGTTGAAGTCATCCCCACATCCTAAACCAAGGTTGACAAACATTCTGAACTGAGGAAACTAAGACAGAGAATCAGGGAAGATTTGAAGCTTTTGAATTTTTTTCTTTCGGCCCCTGGATGGCTGTGACTTTTATAAAAGGGAGAAGGCTAAGCTTGAAAGCAGGAAAAGTCCTGTTTCAACAGAGACGGGACTGCAAGTCTTCGTGAGACGCCCTGCTTTGTCACAAAGAAGTCCTGTGCTTCTATCACAGGATCAAAAGAATGCTGGGGGGGGGGGAATGAATCATTCTCATAAATTATCCAGAATGCACATCTACCCTCAAAAGGCTTCCAATTCCCAAATTCTCCAGAAGGCTAGTTTAAAATCCACAACTTCGGAAGTCAGTCCAAGTGGGTTTTTCCATCAAAATAAAACTTGGATGTTATGCTAAACCATGATTTGCTTCGTCCTTTTGGGCGCTGAATAAACTATTGGCTAGATTGACACCTGTCAAACCTAAATCATTCTTTTCGTTGGCAGAGAGAGAGAGGCTTGCCAAGAGGAATTTAAAATCCACTCCACCCTTACTCGTGGCACAAATCTGCATTCAACAATTCAGCCTAGCTCTTGATCCTTCTCTGTCCCACAATTCAATCTAGTTAAAAGGCTAGTCGCAGAAATGGCAGATAGTCCTCAGTTTACAGCCATTCACTTACTGAACTGAGTTACAACACTGAAAAATGTTATTTACAACTGTTTCTCACATTATAATGGTTACAGCATCCCCACATGATCAAAATTTGGATGCTTGGCAACCGGCATGCATTTTTGATGGTGGAATCATGTGTTCACCATTTATTTCCATCACCTCCCCAGCCATCTTCCAAAAAACCAAGCCAGTGGGGGGAGGGAGGGGACAGATTTGCTTAATAACTGTATGATTCACTTAACAACCATGGCAAAGAAATCGTAAAAATGGGTGCCAATCATTCGCCTGGCTTAGCAACGGAAGTTCTTACTCAATTATGCTGGTAAATTGAGGACTACCTCTAAAACAAACATACAGGTAGTCCTCCACTTATGACCACAATTGAGCCCAAAACTTATGCTGTTAAATGAGACATTTGTTAAGTAAGTTTTGCCCCATTTGATGACCTTTCTTCCCACAGTTATTTAGTGAATCACTGCAGTTGATAAGTTAGTACGCTTGTTGCTAAGTGAATCTGGCTTTCCCGCTGACGTTGTCAGAAGGCCACAAAGATGATTCTATGGCAGGAGTCTTCAAACTTGACAGCCTTCGGACTTGTGGACTTCAACTCCTAGAATTCCTCCTCCAGTCATGCTAGCTCAGGAATTCTTGCCAAGTTTGAAAGCCCTTATTATATGACCTGGGGACGCTGCAACAGCCATAAGTATGAAGTAGTTGCCAAAAGCAGAATTCTGATCATGTAATCATGGGGATGTTACTAAGGTTGTAACTATGAAAAATGATCGTGTCACTTTTTTCAATGCTGTTGTAACTTTCAACAGTCACTAAATGAACTGCCGTAAATCAAGGACTACCTGTACTGTAGAATCTGTTCACCAATCATTTGCAATAAAAGCATGTTCAGGAAATGAACTTTCGCTCATGTATTCTTTTGCCTAAAAGGGTTCAGGGAGACTACTAAGAAACTAAAACATTCGCCACTATTCCAAACCAAAACCTTAGTTCTTGAAAACACAACGAATGTGGTACTTCCCTACCACTAACTCATGAGTCAAGCCAGTGACCTAAGACTCCGTACCCACCTTCTTCTACACCAGGGGTCTCCAACCTTGGCTCCTGGAAGCCTGGCGGACTTCAACTCCCAGAGTTCCACAGCCAGCTGGCTGTGGAATTCTGGGAGTTGAAGTCCACCAGGCTTCCAGGGACCAAGGTTGGAGACCCCTGTTCTACACACATGAAAATGAGTGAATGGAATGGAAACACACCCGGGGGGGGGGGGAGATGACACATACACACACAGCATTTCATTAATAACACTTTCTGGGGTTTCTAAACAAAGCAGGCACTGAAAACCTAGAAGCTGCAAAGAAGAAGGCTATAGATTCATTCACACACACACGTCAAGGTGGAGGGGATACGAAGGGAGTTTATTTTTTTATCCTGGGTCATTTATGTCCTTTCACGTGGGGGTGGGGGGAAGAAAACAAAACAAAAAAATGAAAAATGAAACATTTATAAGGATGGGGAATTGATCTGCTCCCGAAGAAGGTGCATACCATGGCTACTGGTATTTCTCTGGATTCTTCTGGCATGTCTGATAAGGATAGAGCTGCCTCCATGTTAGCCAGAGTACCTCCTGTCAGCTGCTCTGGAAGTCCTCGCCTTTCTGCATCCGTACTCTCCTTACTGTCAAAGAGGCAGCCAAGTCTACTATCAGCATTGCTATCCTCTCGGCAGTCTACACCACTGCTGTTATCTATGACCGCTTCATCTAACACACTAATATCCATCATGTCAATATCCTGCAAGTTATCCAAACTTGCTTCATTATCCTCCTGCAAAAAGACAAAAAAAAAGCCATGTATATAACAGTTGCTGGAGTTCCAACTTGGAAGTCTTACAGGGCATCTGGTAGCCTACGTTTGCTCGCAATACCTGACCATCTCCAGATTCATCCTCAAGGCCGTTGTCCTCTACTCCTTCTTCCTCGGGCCTCCACCCTAAAAGAAACAGAATCCTTGAGCAAACATACACATATACACACACTATCTATTCTGTCTGTCTGTCTATCGGTATCTAGGTAGCTAGCTGTGGTAGTGCAGTGGTTAGAATATAGTATTGCAGTCTTCTAACTCTGCCCAACGCCAGAAGTTTGATTCTGAGTGGCTTAAACTAGACTCAGCCTTCCATCCTTCTGAAGGTGGTAAAATGAGGACCCAGATTGCTGGGGGCAATATGCTGACTCTGTGAATCATCTAAAACTAAGACTAAAAGCAACTTACAACAATTCATTTAGTTACTGTTCAGAGTTACAACATCACTGAAAAAAGTGACTTATGACCATTTTTCACACTTACAACCTTTGTAGCATTCCCATGGTCACACGATTTACATTCAGATGCTTGACAACTGACTAGCATTTATGATAGCTGAAAGGTCCAGGAGCTTTTTGTGAACTTCTGACAAGCAAAGTCCATGGGGAAACAAGATCCATTAATAACCATGGTACTAATTTAATATGGCAGTGATTCACTTAACAAATACGGCAAGAAAAGTCATAAAATAGAGCAAAAGTCTCGTAACAAATTTCTTACTTAACAACATAAATTTGGGTCTCAATTGGGGTCATAAATTGAGGACTACCAGTATCTACCTATCTATCTCTCTCTCTCCCTCCCCCCCTCTCCCCCCCTCCCCCCCTCTGTCTCTACCTGTATCATTTTTTCTCAACCTTGTTGGCTAGAAATTTGCAAAACAGGAATTTGATGTCCATTAACCAATTCAACCCTTCATCTTTATCTATCTTCTTGTATACCTTTACTGCTTCTTTTTGGCACTTTCTTGGGGACTATTTCTGACGCCACTGGAATCTCATCGGGTTGACCTCCTTCTTCCTCAATAGCCTGTTAGAAAGAGACAAAATCAGCATAGTAAACAGAGCAGTATAGAATTTGGCAGAAAATACCATATTTATTCAGTGTTCCATCCATTATAGCGGAAGCTGTTGTTGAATTTCGGAACAGAATGCTGGACTAAAACAGACTTCTGGCCTACAGGGCCAGATTACAGGTAGTCCTCAACTTATGACCACAGTTGAGGCCAAAGTTTATGTTGGTAAGTGAGACATTTATTAAATGAGTTTTGCCCCATTTTACAACTTTTCTTGCCACATTTGTTAAGGGAATCACTGAAGTTTTTAAATGTAGTCACACAGTTGTTAAGTGAATCTGGCTTCCCCGTTGGCTTTGCTTGTTGGGAGGTCGCAAAAGGGTGATAACATGGCCCTGGGAGTCTGCAACCATCATCAATCTGAGTCAGCTGTCAATATCCAAATGTAAATCACGTGACCACAGGGATGCTGCAATGGTCATAAGTGTGAAAAATGGTCATAAGTCACTTTTTTCAGTACCGTTATAACTGAACAGTCACTAAAAGAACTGTTGTAAGCCGAGGACTGCCTGTATTTCTGTTTAGTTGCTTCCTAGAGACAGCTCTCCCTTCTGCCTAGAGAGGCAAACATGACCTCATCTATACAGCCCCAAGCATGACAAGAACCATTGGGCTGCATCAGGCCAACACACATCTTGGTCCAGCTGGTACTTCCTCAGGCTAGAGAGCAAACAGCAGATGGAGGCATTTCCCTATTTCCCTATCATTGCTCTGCGACTGCCATAGAAACACATTCTCAGCCCAGAGGTAATAGCAATAGCACTTAGACTTATATACTGCTTTACAGGGCTTTATAGCCCTCACTAAGTGGTTTAGAGTCAGACTCTTGCCCCCCAAAAACTGGGTCCTCATTTTACCGATCTCAGAAAGCTCGGAAGGCTGAGTCAACCTTGAGCCTGGTGAGATTCAAACTGCTGAACTGCAGCCGGCAGTCAGCAGAAATAGCCTGCAGTACTGCACTCTAACTGCAGAAAAAACAATTACTACCAACCTGCCTTCCATGGAGGACCTGTATACTGCACGAGTCAAAAAGAGGGCTGTGAAAATATTTACAGACCCCACACATCCTGGATATAAACTGTTTCAACTCCTTCCCTCAAAACGACGCTATATAGCCCTGCACACTAGAACTAGACACAAGGACAGTTTTTTCCCCAACACCATCACTCTGCTAAACACATAATTCCCTCAACACTGTTCAACTATTTACAAAGTCTGCACTACTATTACTATTAACCTTCTCATCACTCCTTATCACCCATCCCCTCCCACTTGTGACTGTATGACTGTAACTTTGCCGCTTGTATCCTTACGATTTTTATTAACTGTTTGCTAGTATGATTTGATTGCTTATTGTACCCTGTGACTATCATTAAGTGTTGGACCTGATGATTCTTGATGAATGTATCTTTTCTTTTTATGTACACTGAGACCATTTGCACCAAGACAAATTCCTTGTGTGTCCTATCACACTTGGCCAATAAAGAATTCTATTCTATTCATTCTAACCACTGCGCCACCATGGCTAATACTGAACCTTGAAGACAAATACCAATATATATAGGGAGTCCTCAACTTACAACAGTTCATTTAGTGACCGTTCAAAGTTACAATGACAATGAAAAGGTACTTTTGACGATTTTTCACAATGACAACCGTTGCAGCATCCCTTAGGGATGTGATCAAAATTCAGGCTGACATCTAGCTCATACTTATGCCTGTTGCTGTGTCCTCTGATCCCCTTTTCCAAACCTCTGACAAGCAAAATCAATGCTATCAATGTTCACTTACCATGTTGCCAACTTATCAGCTGCAGTGATTTCACTTAACAACTGTGGCAAGAAAGATCGTAAAATGGGGCAAAATTCACTTAAGAAATGTTTCACTTAACAACAGAAATGTTGGCCTCAATTGCTGTCCTAAGTCAAGGACTACTTGTACTGTCCCCTCTTCTAGAAATGGATCCAATCCTCTTTTCAAGCTATGTTCTGTGAGTAGCTATCATCATAATTTACAATAATAAACTCAGGGCTGGGATTCTACCAGTTCTGTCCCCTTCTGTAGAACCGGTTGCTCCGAAGAATAGCAAACAGAGAGCAGACATAGAACTGGTTCTATGCAAAATTTGCTGCTGCTGCTTTGGCCCACCCGCCCACCTGGGCTCTTACCTGACTTTATTTCCTGTGTTTTCAACCGCAGCTGCTTTGCACGACAGAGCTGCAGTTGAAAAAGCAGGAAAAAAGGGCTTTCCCAACCACTGCGCACTTGCACGCAGGGCAGCTCAGCTGTCCGGGAAGCTCAGCAGGTCGTAAATTGCACTCGTGTGACTCATGTGACTCACACGTGACTCACACGTGTGCAAAGCACACATGCGCACACAACGCAAAGCAACAGAACTGGTAGTTATACCAGTCGGATCTCATCCCTGAATCAACTCCACAGATAAATGATACAAATGAGTCAGGGTGAAATCTTTTCCAATCCTTTGCATTATTTTAAACACTTCAATCATTTCCCTTCTTCTATCCAAGCTAAAAAGTTCTAATTTTTTTTATTACAGGTGGAAAAGTCTGAGCCCACAATTTTTCTGGCTGGTCTGGTCTCATGTTCTCCAGTTATTATATAATTTTTCAAGCACAGCAATCAAAACCAAATACTATTCAGCATGTAAACCCTCCACACACATGTATTAGAGCATGACGATGGTGACCTTTTTAATTCTCTTTCCTAATAATTATATTCTTGGCTATAAACCTTTCCCTTAGACCTCTTTAATATACACAGATAGTCCTCAACTATTTTAAAGCATGGGTGTCCAACCTTTTGGCTTGCTTGGGCCGCACTGGATGAAGACAAATTGTCTTAGGATGCATAAAAAACATATAATATAGTTAAGGTATATAAATAATAAACTTATTTTTTTCTATGTTTCATAAATATTGTGTGGGGCCACATTACTAGCCACATGTGGCCCATGCACTGCAGGTTGGACATGCCTGTTTTAAAGACTGATATATTATGGCATTGTTTTCCTGCTCATTCTTATCTACAAGATCAATATTCAGATATGAAACTAAAGAATCCTTAATGTTAGCCTAACTAAAGCAGAAGACCTGAAAAGGATTTAATCTGACTTTGGGAAAATGATTTTTTCCTGACCTAAGATGGTCTTAAGATTGCTACTTAAAATACAGGGATCAAGTTGTCCTATACATCATTATAGGAATGTCAGGTTATAAAATCTTCAAATAAAAGGAAAGGAAGGAAAATGTAACTACCAAGTGATATTTCTAATGTTACATTTAGGGGTGGGATTCTACCAGTTTGCACCTATTCGCTAGAACAGGGGTGGGCAAACTACGGCCCGCGGGCCACATTCGGCCCGTTGGTCTGTCCAATCCGGCCCGCTCCTGAAAAAAAATCGCTGGGCATGGCGTATTGCCCTGTGCCGCGTGGCCCCCAAAGCTGCAAAAGAGTGCGGAGCGCTCTCAGAGTAGGAAAGAAAACTTTGCAAAGGCCTCGGCTGGGAGTTTGAAATCACTTTCGAGTGCAACCTCTCCGAAGGTGAGTCCCCGCCGATCCCCCTTTTTTTTCCGGGGCTTCCAGGCTTAAACTTTGCAAAGGCAAAGCTTGCAGGCTGGAGCGTCTTCCCGCCAAGGAAGGGCTGCTTGGAGCCACCTAAAGTTAGGCCGCTGCTGGTAGAGCCTTGCCCTGCCTTGGTGCTCCATTTCCTGGCTCGGCGGTCCTGCTCGGGCGGCACTTTAAAAGCCTGCTCCCAGCACCCGAGCAACTTCCCAGCAACTTTCGGCTTCCTTTTAATTCGCGGGCGCTCGCGGCTGGCCCCGAGCCACGTGGCGGAGGGGAAGCCCAGCGGGTAGGTGGGCAGGCAGGCTGCTTGGAGGAGGTGACCCGGTGGCGCTCCAGGCTTCCCCTCCACAATATGGCTCAGGTGAGGCGTGAGTGCCCGCAAGTTAAAATGAAACCGAAAGTTGCTGGGAAGTTGCTCGGTTTTCTGGGGCTTCCAGGGCTTTGCAAAGGCAAAGTTTGCAGGCTGGAGCGTCTTCCCGAGGAGCGGGAAGGGTTCCACCCAGCGGGCGTGGCGGGCTGCTTGGAGCGGGTTGCCGTGCGGCTCAGGACGAGGAGCGAGCGCCCGTGAGTTAAAACGGCTTTGCAAAGGCAAAGTTTGCAGGCTGGAGCATCTTCCCGCCAAGGAGCGGGAAGGGATCCGCCCGGTGGGTGGGGCGAACTGCTTGGAGCGGGCTGCTTGGAGCGGGCTGCTGTGTGGCTCGGGGTGAGGCATGAGCGCCCGGAAGTTAAAACAAAAGTTGCTGGGAAGTTGCTTGGTTTTCTGGGGCTTCCAGGGCTTTGCAAAGGCAAAGTTTGCAGGCTGGAGCATCTTCCCGCTGAGGAGCAGGAAGGGTTCTGCCCGGCGGGTGGGGTGGGCTACTTAAACTTTGCTCAGGTGGCACTTTAAAAGCCTGCTCCCAGCACCCGAGCAACTTACTTCCCAGCAACTTTTGGCTTCCTTTTAACTCGCGGGTGCTCGCGCCTGGCCCCGAGCCGTGCGGCGGAAGGGAAGCCCGGTGGGCGGGCGGGCAGGCTGCTTGGAGGAGGCTCCAGGCTTCCCCGCCACCAGGCATGAGCGCTCGTGAGTTAAAACAAAGCCGAAAGTTGCTGGGAAGTTGCTCGAATTTCCGGGGCTTCCAGGCTTAAACTTTGCAAAGGCAAAGTTTGCAGGCTGGAGCATCTTCCCGCCAAGGAGCGGGAAGGGTTCCACCCAGCGGGTGGGCGGGCTGCTTAAACTTTGCTCGGGTGACACTTTAAAAGCCTGCTCCCAGCACCAGAGCAACTTCCCAGCAACTTTTAACTCGCGGGCGCTCCGCCTCGCCCCGAGCCGCACGGCAGCCCACTCCTAGCAGCCTGTCCCGCCCACTGGGTGGAACCCTTCCCACTCCTCGGTGGGAAGATGCTCCCGCCTGCAAACTTTGCCTTTGCAAAGCCCTGGAAGCCCCGGAAACCCGAGCAACTTCCCAGCAACTTTCGGCTTCGTTTTAACTCGTGGGTGCTCGCGCCTGGCCCCAAGCCGCGCGGCGGAGGGAAAGCCTGGCAGGCGGGCGGGCAGGCTGCTTGGAGGAGGCGACCCAGCGGTGCTCCGGCAGCAGCAACAGGCAGTTCCGCCCGGGCTCCGCTCAGGTGTCCAGCTGGGGCTGTCAGGAGTTGCTACCGCTGGCGCAGCTCCATACGGCTCCAGTCCCAGTTGCCTTGGGAAGGAAAAGGCAAAACCAGGAGCTGCTGAGCCTGAGCCTCCGGTGCCGCTGCTGCCATTGCAAAGCACCGCCATGGCTCTTCCTTTTTGCCTTTCCCTTCCCGAGGCAACGCAGGACTAGAGCCGGCGGTAGCAACTCCTGACTCAGGTGGCCTCCAAGGGGAGGGGAAGGAGGAGAAAAGGGGGGGAGGGGGGGGACGATTCCCAAAAAAATCTTGTGCTGATCCGGCCCGTCTGTCAAATTTTAAAAGTCAATGCGGCCCCCGAGCCAAAAAGTTTGCCCACCGCTGCACTAGAACCAGTTAACATTCTAAGCAGTTCAGAGAACCAGTTGTTGAAGGAATTACTGGCCTAATCCTGTAAGGAAGGCAGGAAGGAAACATTCTGGTGTTGCTTACAAAAACTGCCTCTCCATTAACCCTTTTTACATTCTTGGTAGGACTAGACTTCCTGTCTTTTTCCCCTCCTTTGCTGGTACTTTGCTTGTGTGGAGTGACCAAAGTTACAATGACACTGCAAAAAGTGACTTATGACCATTTTTCACACGTATGACTGTTGCAGCATCCCCACAGTCATGAGAGGCCAGGCGAGGAGATGTGTGCCTTGATGTGAGTGATATTGAGTTGGCCACGCCCAGCCAATAACATGAGCACCAAGCCACACCCACCACCTAAGCCACGCCCAGTTGTTAAAAAATTTGAATCCTACCCCTGGTTACATTGGAATCTCCCACAGTTGCTACTGGGTTTCAGCTACCATAAACTAGAAAAGCTAATAGGCCACTGTTCAAGTGTCAATGTTTTGTTTTGTTTTTGCTGTGACTGCAGTTGAAGAGGTAGTTGAGAAGAATCTAAACATAATGTACCCAAATGCAAGAAATGGAATTATCATTAAATCAGCAGCCCAAGTCATATCACCCTCTAACCATTAATATAAGTGTGTTCAACCTTGGCAACTCTTAAGACTTGCAGTCTTCAACTCGCCGAATTCCCTAGCTAACATTGGCTGGGGAATTCTGGGAGTTGAATAGTAACAAAACCTAAGGCTTATATACCGCTTTATTATAGTGCTTTACAGCCCTCTCTAAGCTGTTTACAGAGTCAGCCAGCTCCCAAAAATCTGGGTCCTCATTTCACCCATCTCAGAAGGACGGAAAGCTGAGTCAACCTTGAGCCTGGTGGGATCTGAACTGCCAAATTGCAGGCAGACAATAGTCAACAGAAGTGGCCTGCAGTATAACACTCTAACCACTGTGCCATGGAATTGAAGCCCACAAGTCTTACAGCTGCCAAGGTTGACCATAATATGATTTCCATCATATGATTTCCTTACTTTGGTTACAGAATGTTAGGTGTATACAGCCACTTTAGTTGAAGCAGGGAACAGACAATAGCTGAGCTCTCCCCACCAAAAGCTAAATAGGATCGACCTTCTTAGTGCTTGGATGGGAGACCACCAGGAAAGCTCAAAGCTGTCAATTAGAACAGTAAACCAGAAACACACATACACAGAAAAGGAAAAAGGCAATATCAAACCCCTCCTGTCCTGTACTCTTTGTTAAGATTACATGGACTGCCTCTCCCTGAGATCCAGCTGGATTTGAATCTTTCCCTCTCCTGAAGCCAATAATACAAGGGTCTTCAAACTTGACAAGTTTAAGATTTGTGGACTTCAACTCCCAGAATTCCTGAGCTAACATGACTAGAGTAGGAATTCTGGGAGTTGAAGTCTACAAGTCTTAAAGCTGTCAAGATTGAAGACCCCTGCCATAATAGGTTAGGAGACATCTAGCTCCTTGGAGGTCCTCTAGTCCAGTGGTCGCCAACCGGTGGTCCACGAGAAATTTTGGTGGTCCAGAGAAATGTCACCCCCAGAGCACCCCCTAAAGCAATTAATCCAGGCTGCGCAGGAATACAAGGCAATGCCACCCACATGGCTCACAGGAACCCTCCCCGGCCACTCACTCCTTACCTGGCAAACTTGCCTACGAAGTTGCTATTTTTCCTTTTTTGTTTTCCCGACCATCAACTGTTCTGCTGTGCCAGGAGATTTAGATTAGCTAGAAAGCAGGAAACAACTGGATTTCTTGCTTTCTACCTAATCTTTAGATTTTTGGCTCTGAACCTCCCTCAGAACTGAAAGTTCTATTATACAGTGCAGACTCACAGGCAAGCAAATTTTATGCGACAGACTGAGCTAGCCGATGGCAGATAGATCGATCTCTGAATAAAGCTGTGATTCTGTGAACAATTCAATCTGCCTGCCTGCTTTGCCTGATTTTGGGTAGAAGTTGCTCTTTTTTTATAAAAAAAATTCAATATTTATATAAATATTTAATATTTACATACAAGTCATGCCCAGCCAGTCACATGCCCACCAAGCCACACCCACAAATTAGGCCACACCCACAGAACCTGTTAAGAAATTTGAATCCCACCCCTGCCTCTGTCATAGTAGTGGTGCTTTTAAAGTTGTAGCAACGTTTCAGCAGAATCTCATCTGCCATCATCAGGCTTCTGTATAGTGTTTGTCTGTGTATACTGATGATGATGGCAGATGAGATTCTGCTGAAACATTGCTACAACTTTAAAAACACCACTACTATGACGTGGGAAAATACCCGAACAAAGCTGAATGCCAGACATGTAAGTACCCGCGAAAACTTAAGAAAACAAATATATATATATGTATGTATGTATGTATGTATGTATGTATGTATGTATGTATATATATATCTCCCCCCACCAATGTCAGCAAGCCACATTCAGTCAAAATTTATATTAGTGGTCCCCAGGATTTAAAATTATGAATTTGGTGGTCCCTGAGGTCCAAAAGGTTGGCAACCCCTGCTCTAGTCCAACCCTCTACTCAAGCAGGAGATCCTGCCCTTTCAGATAAATGGCTTCTTACAAACCTTTAGTGATGGAGCACCTACAGATGCTGAAGGCAAGCCCGTTCTAAAATGGATCTTAAAACCTGGCTGGGAGATAACATGACGACGCATGCATTAGGCACAAGGGGGAAATTACCTTAGTCTGAGATGCGTTGTTGTTGGGGTTCTTAATCTTTTGGAAAACCAAGCTTCCATTCCTTTTGTTAAAAGCTACACCACCATACATTGCTGGTATAATTCTCCTGAAAACAGTTATAGTACCAGGCAGTTCTCAGGGAATCAGGAATCAAGCAGCAGCCACGAACTTCGAATTGAATCCCTCAATGCCCGGTTCCGAAGGCGACTCTTCGGTTTTTATAGAGTCTACGTTTCGCCAAATCCCGGAGACGAAAGTTGCGCTGCAGCACATGCGCAGAGGATTTAACCCTTCAGCCCCCGCCAACCTTTCCCGAGAAGGCTCCGCGCTCTTCTTACCTTCCGGAGCCGCTCGAGAAGGACGCTCTTGTTGCCTCCGGTGTCCAGGTTGCGCTGCTTCAGCTCGGCCCGTAGGTCGATCACCCGCAGGTCGCTCAGGCGCCGCCGGGTCATCCCACCTTCGAAGCTTTCCGAGTCGCCACCGCTGAGGGAAACCGTCGCTTCTGCGGCGAGCCCGGCCTGATTTTCCGCCGCCATAGGGGAAGACTGTGTGGAGGGGAAAGCTAAAAAACGGCTTCTCGCGCAGAATTTTGGCTCTCAAAAAAAATCAATACGGACTGAACCTCGTAAAAATATTTAAAAAGCAAACAGATTTCCGAAAACGGTAACGTCTATGCGGGGCGCGCGAGCGCTCCCGGCACGCATAAAATGGCGGGCGAGCTTCTTTCGGCGCACGCGCAGAATGGGCCTGGTGAAGTATCACTGCGCATGTGCATTCTGCTTTTAACACGGCCCTAATGTGAAAAGAGATGGGGCGCGTGCGCGACGTGGAGGAAACGGCGGAAAAAGTGAAGAAACGAAAGAGCCTGGGAGCGCATGCGCCCTGAGCATAACTCAGCCCGCCTTGGACGAGACTAAATATAGGGAGCCGAGAACGCATCTATGTTCCCGGGCGGGTGGTGTTTTTTTTTTCCCCCACCCCCTTATCTCTGCCTGAATGAGAAGTGGTGCTGACTAAAAATAAAAATTTAAAAATGTTGTATTGGCTTTTTTGGGTGCTGCCACATACTGCTGCCTCCATATTTAATCCCTATTTTAAGGGATCGTCCGCTAAGACTCCAAGGTTTCTCTCACAGTTACTGTTTTTGAGCCAGGTTTCGCCTAATACACCTTCGGTTTTTCCTGCCCAGGTGAAGTCTTGCTTTTCTCCACATGAATGCTTGTCATTTAAGACTTTTTTTTTTTCTGCAGATAAAACTGATGGGGGCAGGAGAAGGGAGTCTGTCTGAATGCAGGTAGTTCTCAACGTGCATTCATTTAGTGACCATTCAAAGCTACAACAGCACTAATAACTGACTTTACTACCATTTTTCACACTTATGACCATTTTATCCCTGTGGTCACATGATCAAAATTTGGACACTTGGCAACTGGCATGTATTTACAACGGTTGCAGTATCCCAGGCCCATGGGGTCTTTTGTCAAAGGGGAAGCCAGTGTCTCTTAACCAACTGTGTTACTAACAACTGCAGTGATTCTCTTGACAACTGTGGCATGAAAGGTAAAATGGGGCAAAACTCACTTAACAGACTTGTTTAGCAATGGGAATTTTGTCTCGTTGTGGTCATAAGTCGAGGACTACCTGTAACTTATTTCAGTAACAGGGAGAAGCTTTGATTAATGTTTCTAATTGCTCTGAAGCAACAAAGCAAGAATCTGATTTCTGATAAGAACCACTTCAAAGCAGCCATGCATGAGAAAAGCTCTGAAAGTTGAACTTCAATAACCCAAAAACTCATTATAATGTGGGAAACACGCCTCCTGAATATGCAACGCGGCATTAACAGATCATGCTAAGTATATTATGGGAAGTTCTGAATGTTTACATGGTATATGTATACTTGTTGAGCATGTTCTATAGATACTTGATGATTCAAATGAGGCTGGCCAATTGAACAACACATTCCAAACCTGATATGTTTGAACTCTATAATAAACAATATACTTTTACATTTGATTTGATTTGTCAATCGCTTACAAGATACAGATATAAGAATAAATTTAGTTGTGAATACATGAGATAGATACTTAAAAGAAAAATTAAAAAAAAACAATAGGACAGGGAGGGTATGCACGATTGGTATATTTATGCACACTCCCTACAGGCCTCTTAGGAAGAGAGTGAGGTCAATAGTAGACAGTCTAAGGTTAAAGTTTTTGGGGTTTGGGGAAGAAACCACAGTCAGGTAGAGTATTCCAAACATTGACCACTCTGTTGCTGAAGTCTTATTTTCTGCAGTCAAGTTTGGTGCGGTTAACCTTGAGTTTGTATCTATTGTGTGCTGTTGTATTGTTATGATAGAAACTGAAGTATTCATTTGCAGGTAGCACATTGCAATGTATGATTTTGTGTTGTGTCTGAAAGGATCAATCCTGCTGTGATTTTTGACTCTGATGATGAAAGACTGGAACCTGCTGAGATTTTGGAGTCTGAATTGTTAGAGGTGATTCACGGAAACAAACTCAGTTAGAAGGGAGGGCGAGCCTAATTAGCATTTAAGACTTTTTTAGCTCTTTGCCTCAATGATTATAAAAGGACACAGCTCTGTGGGGGAAGTTTGTCAGGAACAAAGTGTTTGATTACTTGCAGAGGTTTTCGACAGAGGCTCGGAGCTTGGAGAATTTATGCCTGAACTGTTGTGATAACAGGGCGTGTGGAATATAATCTTGTAAGACTTCTTTCTGTTGAATTTGAGTTTTGGGGCGGCTGCCTTTGATTTTGTTTTGTTGGAACTTTGAAGGGGAGTCATAACAATTTTATATGGACCGGAGGCGGCGTAGTTCTAGATTTTCTAGGTCTAGAGTTTCAAGTCTGGTGGCATGAGGTATTCTGCAATGAGTAGAGGAGTGGAGAACTCTTCCTGTGAAATATTTCTGGACTTTTTCAATTGTGTTAATATCAGATACATGATATGGGTTCCAGACTGATGAGCTGTAATCAAGTATAGCAGGGGTCCCCAACCACCGGGCCGCGGACCGGTACCAGTCCGTGGGTCACTTTGTACCGGGCCGCAAAGAAAATAAAAATGGCGGCTTTCTTCGCCTTCGGTGAATGCTGCTGGGATCAGGGATCAAGGACACAAAGGAAAGAAGGGGAAGGAGGAAGCAACCAAAGCCTGACCTACTCTCTGGCTCAGCGGCTTCGGTTTCCTCCTGCCTCGTTCCTCTCTCAGTCGCTCTCTCACTCCTCCACCAGCCCAGGAAGAAACTGCTTCAAAGAAGCCGTCAGGGTGACTTTTCCTGTCACCGCAGCTTCTCCGAAGCGCCCGTTCACCCCCACCTTGCCACCCGCGGTTCAATCCAGTGCTCCGTTCTGCCTACCTGCCTTCCTTTCTGGTTGTTTCGGAGCAGCTTCAGCTGAGAATAATAACTATTCTCCTCTTACTCAGCCGAAGCTGCTCCAAAACAACCAGAACCGCGGGCAGCAGGGTGGGGGTGAACGGGCGCTTCGGAGGAGCTGCGGCGACAGGAACAGCCGTGGGCCGCCACCGCCCAGCGCTCAGTTTTGAAGGCGCTCCTCAGCCCGGCGCAGTTCCTGAATCTGCAGCTGAAACCCTCCGTTTTAAATGTCCCAATAAAAGAGAATATCTGTCGCTCAGGGTTTTAATGAGGAGGCCTTGGCGCTCCCTGAACTTGGTGGTTTGCTGGCGGATGTTTTATTACCCGACCAGGTAACAACATCAGATGTTACCTAGTCAAGTAATGAAACGTCTGCAAGCAAACCACCAAACTCGGACTCTCTCTCTCCCCCCCCCCCCTTGAAAAAGTGTTTCTGCGTGAAACTGGTCCCTGGTACAAAAAAGGTTGGGGACCACTGAAGTATAGGACTAGCAAATGTTTTGTATGCTTTAGTTAGTAGTGTGATATTACCAGAGAAGAAGCTACGTAGGATTAGATTAACAACTTACATTTTGGCTATGTAGGTACAGTGGGCTCCAGCACTTAGATCATTTGAGATGAGTACTCCAAGGTCATTAACGAAGTTTGATCCTCAACAAGGTCTTGACTATTTAGCTTGTATTTTATTTTCTGATTTTTTTCTGCCAATATGTAAGACAGAGCATTTATTTGTTAAGATTTGAAGTTGCCATTTGATTGACCATTCTGATACATAGTCAAGGTCTTTTTCGAGGGTAGTAGTATTGTCTGTGGTGTTGAATAGCTTTACATCATCAGTGAAGAGAAGGCAGTTGCTCTTAATATGATCACAGAGGTCATTTATGTAGAGTATGAAGAGAGTTGGTCCTAAAACACTGCCTTGGGGGACACCACTGTTGACAGGTACAGAATTTGATAGGACGCTCCCAATTTTGACCATTTGTTGTCTGTTTGACAAGAATGCTTCTATCCAGTTATGTAGGTGTCCAGAGATACCATAAGATTTTAGTTTTAGGAGTAGTTTGTCGTGTACCACTGAATCAAAGGCTTTACAGAAGTCTATGTAGATTGCGTCTATTGCTTTGCCCTGATCAAGTTGTTGTAGTCCATATGTTTTTGCAGTGTAAGTTGCAGATTACAGGATAGTTTTTTTCTGAAACCAAATTGTTTATTAGAGAGTAGGTTGTTTGTCTCTAAATGGAGGATAATGGATTGGTTAATAATTGATTCCATGACTTTACAGGTGACGCAGCATAAGGAGATTGGTCTGTAATTTTCAACTAGGCTGGGGTCTCCTTTTTTTGAAGATGGGGATGACCGTGGTTTGTGACCATAGTTTTGGCCAGGAGCTGGTCCTGAAAGATTTTTCAAAGATTATGCTTAGAGGTTCGGCTATGGCAGTGGATAGCTTTTTTAAGAAGTAGGCACGTATTCCGTCTGGTCCAATAGATAAGGATGGTTTTAGATTGCGTAGTGCTTTTTCAACAATGTCTTCTGTAAAATCGATATGTATTATGTCATTGTAGTTGTCTGTGGTTCAACTAGGAACTACTGGGCTTGATCCATTGCTGTTTACAAATACTGAGCCAAAGAATGTGTTAAAGAGGTTGGCTTTGATGGTGTTGTCATTGCAGTCTTTGCCATTAGGTCCTTTCAGGGGTGGGATGGACCTTGAGTCTTTTAGTTTGTTGTTTACAAAATTGAAGAAAGCACGGGTGGAATTTGTGAGTAGAAGGTTTTCCTCTTGTTTAATGTGATAATTAGTGCATTCAGTCTTTATCTGGTGGCATAGATTTTTGTAACGGCTTTTGAAGTTGGCAATGTGACCAGATTTGTTTTTTTGCCAAAGTGATCTCTTTTTGGATTGAAGCTTCCTTATTGTTTTGGGTAATCTACTTTTCCTGGTTTTGGGAGTTGTTATTGGTACATATAGTTTGATGGCTCTTTTGATTTCTAGTAAGAATATGTGGTAATGGTCTTTTAGTTGCATCTAGCGAACAGAAATTGCCAATCAAAGGAAGAGAGATCGTTGATCATAGTTGCCTTTTTTTGAAGTTATAATTGGGGATTTTGTCATTGTGATGATTTTTGTGTGGACATATGTTGAGACAAAAGTCAATCATGTTGTGGTCACTGTGGTCACAGATTTGTAATGAGCATTTCCTCCTGGCTTCAATATACTTCTGGTTCTATCACAAAATTGCTTCCAATCTTCACAGGAGTTTAGTTACTGTCCTTTTAAAGAGGGAGCCTGGATTAGCAATTTGGGGAAGAGGGAAGGAAGGGCGGCAGGGGTGGAAAGCGGCCTGCTGCAAACATCTGAAGACCGACTTACAGCTCCTGGTGCTCACTGCCCTGCAAGGATTGGATGAATCTCACCATCTCACCGCCCTGCAAGGATGATTATATGGACCCCAGTACTGACGAGCCTCACCGCCTTACTTTCTAGTAAGGATGGGTCGAATTGCAGATCGTTCAGCGCTTTTGAACAGAGCACTTTCCGAGGAATGAGCACTTTTCTGGCATGCTTGGTCAAGGATGGGAGGAATAGGAAATCGCCGAGTACTTTTGAATTGAGCATTTACTGTGGAATGGAGCTCTTCTCTGGCTTGCTGACAAGTCTTGGGCATTAGACTTTCCACTTTGCCGGCTGGACCCACAGGGATTAGAGGGCTTGTCGCCTGGTGCTGCCTGCGCCTGACGGAGCTCCTCACACTGCCGCCATCTTCATTCATTCATTCATATAAAGTGATTTTTCTCACCTTGTACCTCAGATAGCACCTGGCACTATAGCAGTAACACTCAAAGCAGCCTACCAACTCAGAATGCTTTACAGCCCCCTCTTAGTGGTTTACAGAGTCAGCATGTTTTCCCCGACAATCTGGGTTCTAATTTTACCGATCTCGGAAGGATGGAAGGCTGAGTCAACCTTGAGCCAGTCAGGATTGAACTCCTGGCAGTGGGAATGCATTAGCCTGCAAGACTGTATTCTAAGTTGAATGGTGGATGGATGGATGGATGAATAGATAAATGGATGGGCAGGTGGGCAGACAGACCTATTGATATCAACTACATCACTATCAGTAGTGCCCGATGCCAAGTGACAGCAACCTCAGGAAGAAAGAATAGGAGAAACTGGAGACATATCAGGGCCTGAAGGAGGAACTGGGGATGCTGTGGAGACCAAAGTGGTCCCCGTGGTAGAAGAAACTAATATTATTAATAGCAATACCACATAGACTTATATACACAGTGCTTTACAGCCCTCTCTAAGCGGTTAACAGAGTCAGCCTCTTCCCCCACTTCCCCAAAAAATCTGGCCCCTCATTTTACTGACCTCGGAAGGATTGAAGGCTGAGTCAACATTGAGTCCTGTCAGGATCGAACTGCTGGCATTGGGCAGACTCAACCTGCAATGCTACATTCTAACCACAGCGCCACCAGGGCTCCTAAGAGATCCTATTTTGGTGAACGACACACCCGGTTCAGAACTTTTTCATTGTTTTTGATTAACCGCACAATAAGAGTCACACATGGCGGTGCCTCCCAACCCTTTTCATTTTGAAAATTTGAGTTAGAGGTCCCCAACTCCAGGCCATCATCTATTCACAACCGGGTTATGCAAGTAGTGTGCCGACATGCATATGTGCGCGCTCAGCTCAACTTGGATGAGAGGCAAGCCGGCACCTGTGCATACGCAGATCAACTTGTGCAAGTCTAGCTGTGCATGCATGCATGTTGGCGTCATGTAACTTGAGCTATGCGCGCACCAGCCCAGTTCCCCTCTGCCCCCCCTCCCCCCCCCGCTGAGCTGCCAAGCTACCAAAGTTGGGGACCATTGTTTTAAGTAGAACACAACATCCAATAAAAAGATCTATGTAATGAGGAGGGGAGGCTACAAAACAAAATTCCCTGATTGGGAGTGTCCCTCCAAAAATAAATCAGTAAACTTATTCTTATTGTAAAAATGTTGCTGTGTTACTTCATTTTTTTTTAACATTGTAAACTGCCCAGAGTCAGCTTGCGGTGAGATGGACAGCAATTGGATATAATACACGAATAAATAAATAACTAATAAATAAAATAAACTACTGATGACACAGATAAACCTCCAAGTGGCCTCAAGGACTGTAAAAGAAGGCAAACGACCAGCAGTCTGCAAGGAGTATAAATCCTTCCAGTCCCCCCACCATCCAGTCAGAGCTGAAGAAGCTTCTTGGATGAGGAGTGAAACGTCTTCAAAGAAAAAAACAAAGTCCAGTTGCCATTTGAAAAAAAGCACCTTTGGGACCACCATGACCTGGATAACTAAGAATCTCCATATAGACATTTAAACAAATAAAATAGAAAAAGCCTTTAGGAGATTCTGAAATCCTGGCACTCGAAAGTTCAGGGGGTCCTTGACTTATGACCACAATTGAGCTCAACTTGGGAGGCGAGACGGTTGTTAAGTGAGCTTCGCCTCATTTTGCAGCCTTTCTGGCCACAGTTGTCAAGTGAATCTGGCATCCCCAAAGACTCTGCTCCTCAGAAGGTCGCAAAAGGGGATCACATGACCCCAGGACACTGCAACCCTCATAAATATGAGCCAGTCACCAAGCATCCAAATGTAAATCAAGTGACCGTGGGGGTACTGCAACGGCCCTGTGAAAAACAGTCATAAGTCATTTTTTTTCAGTGCCGTTGTAAATTTGAGCGTCACTAAATGAAAAACCCCCACCGCAAGAAACGTGGAAGTTCAGTCCTTTGAATTCATTGTTTCTGCAACTGGGCAACTCTAAAGCATGTGGACTTCAACTCCCAGAATTCCCCAGCCAGGATCGGGAAACTCTGCTTTAACTCGCTTAGCTCTATAGTTTAAAGGGGTAGAAGGGTCGCAAAAAGAAACGGCCCGTTCTCGCTCGCGCGTGCGCGTCGTCTTCCCGCCCGCGCCCTCCCTCCCTCCCTCCCTCCCTTCCGGGCGCGAGCACACACTCTTCGCGGCTCCGCGAAGCCCAGCGAGTTTCGGCCTGCCGCGCGTGCGCAGGCTGTTCCTCTTCTCTTCAGTCATCTCTTCCCCCCTCCTTTCCCCCCGCGCAGGCGCAGTTTGAGCGCCCCCTCTCCCCGAGGCCGTGCTTGTCTCTCGGTGCTAGGCCTTCCCGCCATTTTGTCTGAGGGGGAGAAAGAAGCGGGTCGTAGAGGGGGGGGGGCCCGCCGCGGCTAGGAAAACAAAAAACAAAACAAGGAAAGTCATATAGCTTTTTTGCTCCGACGCCGTGATTTTTGCCCCGCGATTCGTTTCGGTCGCTTCATGTGAGGAAAAGCGGCGCCTGGAAGCTCTCGCGGATGGCGGAGGAGGTGCAAGGGCCGGCTGGGCCCGTTGGCGAAGACGAGGCGGCGGCGGAGGCAACAACAGCGGCGGCGGCGGCGGCGGCAACAACAGCGGCGGGGCTCGCGGCTCCTTCAGCGGGCGGCTCCGGGACGAGTCCCGCGACCTCGACCCCGAGGCGGCGCCTGAGCGACCTGCGGGTAATCGATCTCCGGGCCGAGCTGAAGCGCCGCAACCTGGACACCGCCGGCAACAAGAGCGTCCTCCTGGAGCGGCTGCAAAGCGTGAGCTTCCTGGCCGCCGCGCGGGGGAGTTCGGGGCCGAGGACTATAAGGCCTATCCCGGCAGCGCCATGAAGCGGGGGCTCACTGGAGGCAGCCTTCCAGGGATCACAGCTCCCATCAGCCAGCCTTGGGGATGATGGGAGTTAAAATGCTGTCTCTGTGGAAACCACCTTCCAGGGATTACAACTCCCATCAGCCAGCCTCGGGGATGATGGGGTTTGAAATGCTGACTGGAGGGAGGAAAAATTTAAGGCAGCCTTTCACAGATTACAGGTCCCATCAACCAGCCTTGGGGATGATGGGAGTTCTGCCTCTGGGTAGCAGAATTTAAGGCAGCCTTCCAGGGATTACAACTCCTATCAGCCAGGCTTGGGGATGATGGGAGTTGAAATGCTGTCTCTGGAAGCAGCCTTCCAGGGATTACAACTCCCATCAGCCAGCTTTGAGGATGATAGGAGTTAAAATGCTGTCTCTGTGGAAGCCGCCTTCCAGGGATTACAACTCCCATCAGCCAGCCTTGGGGATGATGGGGTTTGAAATGCTGACTGGAGGGAGGAAAAATTTAAGGCAGCCTTCCACAGATTACAGGTCTAGCTTTAGGGATGATGAGGGTTGAATTTGCCTCTGCGCAGCAGAATTTAAGGCAGCCTTCCAGGGATTACAATTCTTATCAGCCAGGCTTGGGGATGATGGGGATTGAAATGCTGTCTCTGGAGGGCAGGATTTAAGGCAGCCTTCCATAAAATACAACTCCCATCAGACAGCCTTGGGGGGGTGGCGGGGATAAGAATTGAAGGCCTGTCTTTGGAAAGAAGGATTTAAAGAAGCCTTCCAGACATGACAGATTACAATTCCCATGTTCCAGCTGAGAGGATGGTGGGAACTGAAGCCTTGTCTCACTGGAGGGAAGGACTCTGGCAGCCTCACAATACTTGGCAGCCCTACACAGAGTGGACTACAACTCCTGTTGTCTATAGAAATACCAGTCATCCAGGTCGTGGTTGTCCCAAACATAACTTTGGTACAATTCCCATTATTAGCCACTTTTCTGAGGTTGAGCTCATTCTACCTGGAGGGCAGGATCAAGGCAGCCTTGCCCCAACTTTCTGGTCTTCCAGAGATGGGAGATTACAACACCTGTCAGCCAGGTTTAAGGGACAGGGTTTGAGCTAGCCTTATCTTCCAAAGAGGGGCTGCATCTCCACTCCTCAGCCTTTTCCCGCTGAGAATGATGGTTAGCATCTAATCCAAAATCGGTGGGTATGGATGAGGTGTTGAAATCAAAAGAGGGAAGTGATTTGAAGGGAAGTCAAGATGGATGGGGAGAGCTCAGTGGGAATGGACAAAAGGACATAAGTTCAGCACCCTTTATTCTGTTGGAAAGCCCTGTGCATCATCGCCTTCTCTTAATGTCTGTGGAGATTCTCAATCATCCAGATCATGGCTGTCCCAAAGCTGCTTTTTTTTTTTTAAGAGGAATCTGAACTTTTGGATTTTTTTCTTTGAAGACTTTTCATTTCTCATCCAAGAAGCTTCTTCATCTCTGACTAGATGGTGGGGAACAGAAGGATTTATGCTCATTGCAGACAGCTGGTCATTTGTGTCCTTTGAGTGAGTTGTTGAGGCCATCTGGAAGTTATCTTAGTCGCCTGAGTTCATTCCCCACCATCCAGTCAGGGTTGAAGAAGCTTCTTGGTTGAGATGCTAAAGGAAATGTCTCCAAAGAAAAAACTGGAAAGTCCAGTTGCCTCTTGACAGAGACCATTGGGACATAGCCTTCTCTTGTTCCTAGCAGTTAATGATGTATGGTAGGATTGGCAGTGCATATAGGAGACCAATTTTGTAATAATGATAAATCTCCCTAAGGAGAGATCAGCTGGATCAAGCAAGATGCTCTTGTTATCTTGTATGCTGTTTTTTGCAGCCTCTGGGAAGACTACCAGTAGGATACAGATGTTTGGCGTTTTCTAGCTCCTAGTTTCAGCAACTGGCATTTGGAAGTGGTTATGCTCTCCATTGTGACAGCCTTAATTTCTGTGAATTTGGGCCTTTCTCAGCCTTTAGTTTTGCATCATTTAATTTTGGTGGGTGAATTTGCATCCTGGTATGGTGAAATTCATGGAGGAAAAGGCTAAGAGGATTATAACTAAGAGTCTAGTAACCTAAGGCATAGGCTTCCTGAATTCTTAAAACGATATTATCATTCATATGAAGGTTTCAAAACCTACCATTCACTAGCTTCCAGAATCAGAAGCATTCTGTCATCACTGAATACTAATTTCAGAGTACAATATTTCTAAATCCATAGGAAACACTAGCAACCAAGAATGGTGATTGAAATTAGCAACAGCAATAAGTAACAATAGCTAAAATAAAGAATGGATCCTAAAGGCAATGGAATGAATAAAAATGTATGCTCTGTTTGATGTTTGTTTTGCTGTAGTTTAAATATATTCTGATCCTGTTGCTTTCAGTAGCTATTTATCTCTCCTTTTAATATATCCTTGTGAAACAGCAATTGTTAATATGAATGTGATTGCTGTTGTCTCCTTGGGTGTTTGGTCAGATTCAGCAGAATAAGGTTATGAGATGAAGGAGGCAAATTATTGACAGTGAAGATATAAATGGAAAATGTGACTGTGGAACTGGAAAGGGAGAAGGAAAGCCAGAGCATTCTGCAGAGGAGAAGGGACTGCTAAGTGAGGGAAATAAGAAAGACTAGAAATAATGTATGTGGGAAATGATGGCTGGAATTGAAGTTCAGAAAAGGAATAATAAGGTTCTAGCAACAATAAGCAAGGGTGAGGGTTTGATGAACAATAACAAATGGGTAACAAAAATGGGGTAAGTTGAAACATAGAAGGGAGAAATTATTAGTCCAAGGGTACTCAGCCTGTGGTCTCCGGACTCCTGGGGAGCCATCACAGGGGGTACGCGAAAGCCTGATGAAATGTTATGATTTAAATCTTGAGTTAGGTCTTGGGGGTCCAAGGAATTTAAAGGGACTCCACAGTGAATAAAAGGTTGGGAACTACAATATTAGATTTTACAATAAAGTTATTTGCTTGTTGGAAAGTATATACTGCTTTTCTAAAATGTCATGTAAAGCAGTTATGGCAATATGAGGGGAAAATTAAGGGAAAAAGGCAAATGGAAAGCATATATCTTAAGCAGAGGTGGGAGTATCACAATAACATAAGGTGACCTGGCAGAAATAATTGAGGTACCGTAGTTTAGGGGAAGAGAAGATTTAGATAATGTTAGTAGGGAGAAGAATGAAAAGTTAACACAGGAAAATGAAAAGAAAAGATTAAAGCAGACTAGAAGAGAAGAGAAGCAAAATGGAGATAGGTTAGGATATCTATCCACTGTGAACAGAGGAAAATGTTTGGGGATATTAAACAGAGAAGGCTGCCTTTTTTGGGGGGGGGGGGGTCAGAAACCAGTTGCTCTTACTGTAAAATCTCACACTGTTTCCTCCTGACAGGCCATTGAAGAAGAAGGGGGAAATCCTGATGAGGTTCCAATGGCCTCAGAAAACACTAGCAAGAGGACTCCCAAAAGATCTTTGAAAGGTACAAAACTGTTTTTCATTAAAATGGAATTACATGTGTGCATATACTGTATATGTTCAGATTGCAAACCTGCAGGTCATTAAAAAAAAAAAACATGCAGCTTGATGCTAGATAAATAAGTAGAATCTGCACCACTACTTGGCTTTGTCGTACATTCTTGCCCTCTAACAGAAATCATTTTTTTCTCTACGACATTTTAATTTATGGTTCTTGGACATATTTTATCTTCTGAGTAATTGGGGAAATGTGACATCCTTTGATATTTTTAGAAGATTGCTTTTTATGATTCTTCCATTTCTGGGTTAATGAGAGCTTGCAGATCACTTTCTTAGCAGCTCCATCTTGGGTCTAGTTATTTTAGCATTCATCACCAGAATTTGCTGTTAGCATAGCTAAACTGTAGCGTCCCTTGTTTTTTTCCTTTAAAGTCAGTGATGATAATTGTGCAAGAATTCTGCATTAGGAAACAGTGGTCAACCAACTTCCATTTGCATTCTTTTCTTTTAAAGTAATCATAGTAAAAAAATTCTTAATGCATGTTTTTTGCTTCAAAATAGCGGTGTTCAGAATCTGTATTCTTAATGCATATTTTTTGCTTCAAAGTAGCAATCTGTATTTTGGAGCACAGTTTTTACTCTTCAGTGTTCTGGACCTTAATTTATTTTGCTAAGCTATAGGCACTTATTTGTACTTGGGCTACATAATAAAATTAACATTATCTGGCAATAAAAGTTTCATTTGCATGGTGCATTGGTGTGTGATATAAAAATCTTAGGCTTGGAGTATTTAAAAGTTCTTGGGTTTTTTTCTTTCTTAACAATGAAGTTGGCAACTATTTTACCCCTCTGTAAATAAAGGCAAGTTATCACTGGTTTAGACTTTAGTATTCTGATTTTGAGAATTACCGATTTTGTTGTAAAACTTTCTAGCAGTATATTAAAGCTTTATTCTTTTAGGGCGTAAATCAGAAGAAGAAGGGGGCGAGGACAATGGATTGGAAGAGAATTCCAGAGATGGACAGGTATTGGGGGGGGGGGAGAAAAATGCATTGTTTCTTTTAAAAGTTTGTCTCAAGTCATTGTAAGAATGAGTTTCCCTTTTTCTTCTCATTCTGCCTCAACTATAGAAGGATGTTGAAGCAAGCTCAGACAACTTGCAGGATATCGACATGATGGACATCAGTGTGTTGGATGAAGCTGAAATAGATAACAGCAGTGCCGTGGACTGTGGCGATGACTACCGCTCTGAAAGCATTCTGGATCCTGATAAAGACAACATTGATATGGAAATGAAAGAACTTCCAGAGCAGTTGATGGAAAGTGAGGTAGATCATATTTAATTATTTATATCATGCCAGATATGTGTTTGCAAAGATTAAGGCTGACTACTCAAAACCAGTATAAAGCTCTGCCAATTAGCTTGGGGCTCCAATGGATAAGCATCACAGTGGAGATGGTGGATCTATTTAACAACTGACCCCACCTTCCCTCCCCCCATCCTGCCCCCCCTTCCCCATCTTTAATTGGATCATAGCATTTGGCTTGTATTAACATATCTGTCTATATATAGATAGATGTTTCTCTTGTATGATTGTAAGACACCCAGAGTCCCCTTGTGGTAAGATGGTTGGC
This sequence comes from Hydrophis major, assembly GCA_033807585.1. Classification (NCBI taxonomy): domain Eukaryota; kingdom Metazoa; phylum Chordata; class Lepidosauria; order Squamata; family Elapidae; genus Hydrophis; species Hydrophis major. The sequence continues at coordinate 7,923,844 of CM066328.1, forward strand.
CAATAAGTTTTATAACTAACTACAGGTAGTCTTTGACTTACAACCATATAGTTGAGTCCAGAATTTCTGTTGTTCAGTAAGACGTTTGTTGAGTAAGTTTTTGCTCCCATTTTATGACCATTGTTGAGTGCATCGCCACAGCTGACACGTTGGCGACCTGGTTGTTAAGTGAATCTGGCTTTCCCTTTGACTTTGCTTGTTAAAAGGTTGCAAAAGGCGATCACATGATCCCATCATAACTATGTGTCAGTTGCCAAACATCCAAATTTTGATCACATGATTGTGGGGATTCTGCAAGAGTTCTAAGTGTGAAAAAATAGTCATAAGTAATTTTTTCTAATGCTGCCGTTTTAGTTTTGAATGGTCATTAAATGAACTGTTGTAAGTCAAGGACCTGTAACTAGCTGACTGACTGACTGACTGACGAATGAATGAATGAAATTCAGTCCCCTGTATTTTAACATGGGCGTAGTTTTTCTGCAGGGTATAATAAATGCAAAGGAGAAGTCTGGATAAGATATGAAGTTAAATAGATAATGTAAATATTGATATTACAATTTGGAATTATTTTGTATGTTTTATTGGCTCTCTTCTTTAATTATTATTATTTTTCTTTAGAAAAGATTTTTCAAGTTGTTATGCCTGGATTGTGTATTGTTTTTGTAAAATTAATAAAATTTGTTATAAAAAAATAAAAATAAATGCAAAGATCAGCTGCATAACCCCCCTTTTTCTCCTCAGTCCTATGCTATATCTGATGCCTTCCCTTCAGCAGTTGGAATGTTCACAGGACTCCTCTGACATTACATAGGCCGAGTGTCACTGGGAAATGACACTTTTGTACTAGATAAATGTGTCAATGAAATTTGTTACTTCTTCAGTGAGTTGCTGTTTGATGGATTTTGCCTCTAAAAAAGATGATCAGCTTTTGAAAGGCACATACACCTTTGTTATTTATCCTGTCAGGAGAATGGTGACGAACTTGATGACCAGTTAGAGGCTGCTTCCCCTGACTTGGCTGAAGTGAAGGTAACCTGCTGGATCTCCTCTTGGGAAATGTGCTGTAACCATTCAACCAACTCTTTTTTTTTAATGGGCCACGTTAACTTGTCTTCTAGCCTTGTCTCCCAAGCCAAGCCCAAATTCTTTAGCCAAACTTTCTCTCCGAGAAGAAAGAGCAGTTGTGTTGGCTGTCTCTAATCAATAGGACACAGTAATCCCTCAAAGTTGGCAGTTATGGTGTGGTTTTGCTTTCCTTGCCCACTTTTTTTAGGAGTAGTGCTGCTGTATTTCTATTTTTATAGAGTCAAATCAGTGCTGTAATTCTATTTTACAGGGTCAAATCAAGACAGGTACACCAATGTTCCAGTTCAGATTTCAACCCATTTTTATCCAGCCCAACCCTACTGGTTGTGGGAATAAATTTTAATACCATGAAACTGGAATGCTGGGGGCTGAATCCTTCCCAATTCCATAACTACTTTGTTGGGCGAGATAGCTAAAAGAGCTTTCTTATGGCAGACATTTGCACCATTTCACTTTCAGTAGGCTATTTTTATAATTTTTTTTTTCTGACTTCTTAAATTTTTGGATTGAGTTTTGACTCAGTCTGAGTTTTGGGCTCTTCTTCTATACTACTCTTTTTTCACAAAAAAAAAAAAGATGAGCTATAAATATCAAAAGAAAGACTGTCCCGCAGGTTCTGTGTTACTGTTTGCATGGGCAGAAATGGATTTAAAAGCCCTTTGCTTTTCTAGAAGCTTAATAGCCGGTAGCTGAGAAACTTCGTGTTTGGAAAAGAAATGCCTGTAATCAAGTGACGTTCTGGGAATTAAACAAGGAGCTGCTTTCAGCCCTTGAGATTTAGATTCCTTACATGTATTACAGTATTGACTTACTGTAACCTAACTATTCCTTTTAAAAACAGCAGCAGGAACTTAGCCTATTTTTAAGAGTTCTAAATGGTTTAGGACAGTGTTTGTGATGACCCGAGGCGTGGCACAAAGGCAACACAGCCAGAGAATGAGTAGAGGTTTTTTATTAGCTCCAACTTTGCCCCCAATGACCCGGTTACCTTCCGGTCTGGAGAAAAGAAAAACTATCCCTCGAACTTGCACCAGCCTTTGGCTGCAAATATTCCAGTTCAAACATTGTAAACTGAAAAATTTAAACTATAAATCCAACAAGGCAAAATAAGGTAATAAATCCAACCAAGCAAGATACGGAGTTCCAGAAATGAAGTAACAAGGCAGTAAATCAAACCAGTTGGGAGAATGCCAGGATTTCATAACAGCAGCCAACACAAGATAAACTCAACATTTGTTCCTGACAAATACCCCTCCCATCTGCCTCCTTTAAACTCTATCCTCAGGTGTGCCTTGTGAAGGGAATCAGGGCCCTCTCCTCCCTTGTAAGCCATGCAACCCACGTTGTTCTCTTCTCCATTCCTCCCTGCATGCCCCAGGATGAAGAGGAAATGGGCCTTGGTCTTCCTCTGAATCCCGTCTCCATTGTTCTACCTCTCCCCTGCTCTGCCCTTCCCCAGTTTCCTCCACAGCCAATGGAGCCACTCCCCCACTCCCTGACAGCTATTCGTCTTCCTCCTCTGATTCAGACGCCAAGGGGGCATGACAGTGTTTCTCAACCTTGGCAACTTTAAGATTGTTGGACTTCTACTTGCAGAAACGATGGCTGTGGAATTCTGGGAGTTGAAGTCTACCCATCTTCAAGTTGCCACAGTTGAGAAACACTGGTTTAGGGTTTTGTAAATATTCATGTGCATGGTGAAATATCATATGGATGCATTTGGGTTTTTTTAAAGTAATCTAGGATTTGAAAGAAGCCATTAGGTCATGGATCCAACCTTGTATTCATGAACAGAACTCTAATTTAAACATCCCCAACAAATGGCTGGCTAGCCTCTGAGTAGGCTTGAACACATCAAAGAAATAATTTTGAATCATTGATTCCACTTTTGTTTTTGTTATATATTTTTTCCCTTGATGGGGTTGGACTGGAAGACCTGCAAGATCCCTTCCAACTCTGTTATTTTGTTACATTGTTCCCAACTTAATCTGAATGTTAGTCTTCTTGACAAGACATCTGTAATTCTGGACCACAGATTCTTTTGGGTGATCTGTTTCCCCCTTCATTAGACTCATATAAGTGCGCCTCGCAACTACATGACTCTGGCCTTTTTTGTTTTTCAGCTCCTGTTGGCTTGTTCTGTTGTCTTTCTGTCTCCCTTCTCCCTTGCAATTGTGCTTTTAACATCTCTGAAAATTTTCAAGTACATGTGGATTAAAAAAATACTTATAAAATCCTGTTATTACATCTTTGGAACATTTAAGAACTATTTTAAAATCAAGAGTACTTAAAAGTACTTACCTATTTCACAAAATAACCTTGTTCAGTATGGAATGTGCCATAAAAGAATCAGGCGTGAGGAGCAGATTACAATAATTTAATCTCGGGCTTTTTTCTAGGTAGAACTTGAAATCACAATATGAACATAGAAGCAATTATTTTCACCATTTAATATTTTTCCATTCCTGTTTTTGCTACAGGATTTGGAAGAGCATCATTCAGAACCAGGTATTTTTCTGTTAATTTCTTCTATTTTTAAAAAAAGTACAGCGGAGGTAAGGGGACAGTTCTTGGACTTTCTAGTTGTCTTAATTAATTAATTGCATACCAGAAAATCCACGTAGTTCTCTAGTGTGTAAATATCTGGAATGCAATCGTGATTCCAACTCTGTGAATTCATGCCTGCCACTTATGGAGTGCTTTTTTTTTTTAGACCTGGAAAAAAATTTTTTAATCCTCTCTAGCTTCAAAGATACACTAGAAGAAAGTTAATGTCAAATATGAAGGCAAATCCTATAGAGCAGATTGTAGTATGTGATATGTATGATCAGTAGAGCAGAAAAGCTAGTTTAAAAGTTGCCATAGGGAAACGTGAGTTGCAAGCTAAACAGAAGAAGCAAGAAGAGAGGTTCTACGTGGAAATTCCATTAAAAAAAAAATCTATTTACTTTCTTGGAGTTACATGTTCATGCATCATCAGAAGACCTTCCAGTTTTCCTGTTGGACCACCATGCTTTAAAACCAAAATGAAAGAAAGAAATTCGGAGTTTGAAATGGAAATGTGTGTTCTTGATGCATTCTGTTTAAGCCTCTTGGAATTCTGGAAGAAAGAACCTCTTGAAGAACTCTCAAGAATTGAGCCAGAAGGTTTTTCTGTTAAACTGATAAGATCAGGGTTGTTGGGGTTTTTTTTCCCTTCGTAGCGTATGATTTTTCTAAAATTATGTCTTAGCTTTAGGCATTTGAATGTGGTATACCGAAAGCGTTTTTCCAGTTTCTGTGTAGCTATAACCATACTGTTAGACTGGCAGCCATGCCCGTTCCGCATATGTCTTTGCTATGTTTCCCCAGTGATTAAACCTTGTGCCATTCTATTCCTGTTAAATCTATAGAAAATGAGAAAATGCTCGACATTTTGGGTGACACTTGTAAATCTGAATTCCTTAAAGAAGAAGCATCCGAAGCTGAGCAGGAGCAGGAAGCAAATGAACCGTTCCTGGGCAAAAAGGAAGAAGAGGAAGACACGCTGGCTGCCAGCACCCAGTCGGACGAAGACCTTGTAGATAAAGACAGCCAGTCAGGCCCGGCTGAGGCCAAGAACCAAGAGGAGGACGATGCAAAGCTCTTAGTGGTAGCGAAAGGGGAGCCGAGCGAGCAGACAGTTGAGGAAGACAAGCCGGACTCGGACTCTTTAGCGGTAGAGAGCAGGAGTGGAGGTGGAGGTGGTGGTGGTGAGAGTAGCAAAGAAGTCCAAACTCTGGAAGCCTGTAGTGAGGAAACCGCGGAATCGGACACAGGTCCCCAGGTGGTTAGTCCAGAGGCCGAGAAGATGGAAGTGAAGGCTAATGTTGAGGAGGAGCCCTCTGCCACTAGAGAGTCCTCTGCCCAAGAGGGTGGTGATCAGAACACGAGGTTTGTTTCTCTCCGTTTTAGCAACAAAAGGAAAATGCCAATCCCTGATCTGCTGTGCCAATAGAGCATCCATCCAAAGAGCCAGAGTAAGGTACCAGCCAGTACGATCCCCAGATTTATAATCCTGTGAGCCTTGATATAAGTTAACAGGTAAGCTGCTATCTAGGAGCCTGTATGGATGGAGAGGCTAAGGCTTTCCACAACAGAGGAAGACTAGATAGATGCAATAATCGAGAGCTTTGCCTCTTTTTTCAGTGGCATGGTTTGGTTTCGTTTTGTTTTTCATGTCCAAGATCAAGACTGGATACATCTGATCCACAGGGCAGAATGCCAGGACGATTCTAGAAATCTGTCAGATGGCCTACATAGGCAGGGAGGAGTAGTTACAGACATACCCCTGCATGCATACACACACTAGAGTGCAAGAAAATCTTTTTAAAAAAAAAAAGTGTTAAGGAAACTAACTACATTCAGAACATCATAAGGACAATGCGGTACAATTTTGGGTTATATTACAGAACAGGTAGTTCTCGACTTAACAGTTCTTTTTAGTGACTGTTCAAAGTTACAACGGCACCGGAAAAAGTGACTTCTGACCGTTTTTCACACAACAGTTGCCGCATCACATGATCAAAATTCAGACACTTGGCAACTGACTCATTTATGACAGCTGCAGCATGCGGTGTGACCCTCCCCCCTTTGCAACCTTCCGGCAAGCAAAATCAATGGGGAAGCCAGATTCACTTGATAACCCTATCCGTAACTTAACAATTGTAGTGATTCACTTAACAACTGTGGCAAGAAACTCTATAAAATGGGGCAAAACGCACTTAAGAAATGTCTCACTTAGCACCATATATTTTGGGCTCAGTTGTAGTTGTTAAGTCGAGAACTACCTGCACTTAAAACAGGTACATTGTGCTAAATATGACTACTACAGAAATGAAGGACTGCAGCTATGTACTTTCAGTACTTCAAGGCAGTAATAAAGCCAAAAACAACTGGGTTCCTAACAGTAAGTGAAACATATTATACCCCCCCCCCAATCCTCCTTGAAGGGAGGGGATTAAAAAAATTATTGTTGCATTTGTTTAATTTCTCCTCCGATTCCTCAGAATGTCAACCTTCCCCTCTTTCAGTTCTGTAAGTAATGGGTTAATTAATCCCTGCTAGCGCTTAACAGTTTTATTAATCCATGGGTACTACAGGCTGGTACTTTACATTTCTCCATTCTAGACAAAATGCTGCCTTTTTTCTTTTATATATATACTTATATACAGTATATGTAGATAGATACCTGGTCTATAAGAAGTAAGGTTAGGGTGTTTCTTCAATTGGCCTGCAAGCCCACTAAAATTCTTTGCTACCTTAAAAAAAAAAAAATCTTTTAGATTTTGTTTTTTCCCTTGTGTATTAAACATCGTTTTGCAATTTTTTATTTATTTTAATCTTCATAAAAATTGTTTCCAAGATTAACTGTTGAGTACTATAAGACTGCTTTTTTAATTCATTGGTTCATTGATGATTAAATCGGGTAGGTATTTGTATTCTAATGAATACCTTATTATATATAATAGCCTTTCTTCTCTCATTTCCTGACTGAGTTTTCCTTTCTTTTTGTTCTTAGTTCTGAGGAATCCAAAGACCCCAAACAATCTTCAAAAGAGGAAAAAGGTATTTGCATTTCTTTGTGTAAAAACTTATATCTTGTCTACCTCACATGTACTGGGGAGAGGTCATTTTAATGTTGGATGGACTTACACATGATCTCAGCTGATGCTTCATGACTAGTTGAGATGAAATGCTACAGGACTTTTGTCAGTTAAAAAATAGCCGTAGCATTTAGACTTAAATACTTCACAGTACTTTATAGCCCTCTCTAGGCGATTTACAGATTCCGCATATTGCTCCCAACAATCTGGGTCCTCATTCTACCCACCTTGGAAGGATGGGTTAGCCAAACTGCTGGCAGCTGGTGATCAGCAGAAGTAACCTGTAGTACTGCATTCTAACCATTGCGCCACCGCGACTCTAAAATAATTAATAGGCATTATTTATCAGTTAGCCTGATGGCACTTTGTGATGCTGGATATTGTCCTCCACTTGGCAAAGACAGATGAATGCTGGCGTTCCAAAGGCAGCAATTTCAAATATCTTTTGCAAATATATCCTTCATTGGCGTTCATTAGCGGATACTGGCTGCAGTTGAAGCTTAAAATGCTGGGCCTCAAGTATGACTTGATTTTCAGGCATTTATTAGCAATAGCACTTACTTATATACTGCTCCGTAGTGCTTCACAGCCCTCTCTAAGCAGTTTTATACAGTCAGAATGTTTCCTCCAACAATCTGGCTCCTCATTTTACCAACCTGGGAAGGGTGGAAGGCCGAGTCAATCTTGAGCCGGTCAGGATTGAACTCCCGGCAGTGGGAATGCAGAGTTAACCTGCAAGATTGCATTCTACCCGCTGCACCACTATGGTTCTCATATATTGAGTATGTTATATATGTGATGTATTAATGCCACTTCATAATGCCTTGCTAAGGCCACACATGGAATACTGAATCCAGTTTTGGTTGCCACGATGTAAAAAAAGATGTTGAGACTCTAGAAAGAGTACAGAGAAGAATAACAAAGATGATTAGGGGATTGGAGCATAAAACATATGGAGAAACGGTTTCTGGAATTGGGTATGTCTAATTTGATGAAAAGGATTAGGGGTGACATGATAACAGTATTCCAAAATCTCAGAGGCTACCCCAAAGAAGGGGGAGTCAAGCTATTCTCCAAAGCCCCTGAAGGCAGTTCAGGAAACAAAGGATGGAAACTAATCCAGGAGAAATTTCCTGACAGTGAGAACAATTAATCTGTGGAACAACTTGCCTCCAGAAGTTATGAATGCCTCAACACTGAAAGTTTTTAAGAAGAGATTGGGCCACCATTTGTCCCATCCCTGAGGGAGATACTCCTGATGGGACCCAGAAGACGGGCCTTCTCTGTGGTGGCTCCCTCCCTCTGGAACATCATCCCCCCCAGAGATTAGACTAGCCCCCACTCTGATTCTCTTCCGGAAGGTGTTGAAGACCTGGTTCTACCAGCGGGCCTGGGGAATCCAGAACGGGATGGAGCCCATTAAATGGCTCATGTAATCTGCTGTTGCTGGGGTGGGGTGGGGGGTGATTTTACGAGTTTTCTTGTTTTAAATTGTGGTTTTATTTGTGGTAAGCTGCCTTGAGTCACCATGGTGAATAGGCGACAATACAAATCTAATAAATAAATAAATAAACTAGTATAGGGTTTCCTGCCTAAGCAGGAGGTTGGATTAGAAAACCTTCAAGGTCTCTTCCAACTCATTCTAGTAGAGTAGAATAGAATAGAATAGAATAGTTTATTGAGCAATTGTGCTCGGACACACAAGGAATTTTGGTGCAAATGCTCAGTGTACATAAAAGAAAAGATGCATTCATCAAGAGTCAAGAATCATCAGGTACAATACTTAATAGTCATAGGGTACAATTAGCAATCAAATCATACTAGGAAACAGTCCATATAAATCGTAAGGATACAAGCAACAAAGTTATAGTCATACAGTCACAAGTGGGAGGGGATGGGTTATAAGAAGTGATGAGAAGATTAAGAGTAGTAGCAGTGCTGACTTCGTAATAGTTGAACAGTGTTGAGGGAATCAGTCTGCTCTACTCTACTCTTCTACTCGTCCATCTTACCATCTAGTGACTTATACACGATAAAAGCCACAATAGAAAACAAACTGATAGATATTAACATTAAAATAAAGAACAGCTAAAGAAGGAAACAACAGACAATGTCGTGGAGGCAGTAGTCTTCTCTAAATCCATTAACCACTTCCAGCGTGAGACGCCCCCAGAGCCGGATTTCAAGGCTCTTCTGGAAAGCGAAGAGGGTGGAGGCAACTCTCACCTCGAGGGACACGATGGTTCCAGAGGGTGGGGGCCACGGCAGAAAAGGCCCTTCTGGATCCTGCCAGCTGGAGTCCTTTGACCAACAGCACACATCTTCTTCCAGTGGTAGTGGGACGAGCCATTGGGTTGAGAACAGATTTTAGTGGAAGGCAAAAGATTTTTCTGGAGTTGCATTCCTTTCAAAGGGTGGCCAACAGTGAAAGTGGCTGGACTGCCCACATTGCACCTCATCACATGCTTTTGTTTTCTGTTTCCAACTAGGTCACAGTAGCACTAGCACCGGTCGGAACTTCTGGGTCAGTGGCCTTGCTTCCAGTACCCGAGCAACTGACCTGAAGAACCTCTTTAGCAAATATGGGAAAGTAAGGCTGCTGTTGTTTTTATTCCTTAAGTCCAAAGATGATCCATTTGGTTACAGGTTCCTTTCATCTGCCTTCTAACACAAGGTGTAGCATTGGTTCGTATCCTCTATCAGGATACTAGTAGTATAAATAGCATTTGGTCTTATATGCAGCCCCATAATGCTTTACAGCAATGGTCTCCAGCCATTTTGGCTCCACAGACTGATAGTGGGGGAGAAGAAGGGGATGGTTTTTCACGCACAAGTCAGATTTGGCACACTCGCCCACCGCTTGGGTGGATTATTTTCCAATGGGCTGTGGATTGATACCGATTCACAGCACGGAAGCTGGGTACCCCTGCTTTACAGTACTCTGGCATCAGTTTACAATGCAGAAGCATCATTTGTGTATTGCCCCCAACCATCTGGGTCCTCATTTGATCAACCTTGGAAGAACCCAAGGCTGAGTCAACCTTGAACAAATGAGGATCGAGCACCTGGCAGTGGGCAGGCAACAGCAATAGCACTTAGGCTTTATCTACCGCTTCACAGTTCTTTTAGAGCCCTCCTCTCTAAGTAGTTTACAGAGTCAGCCTATTGCCCCCAATAATCTGGGTCCTCATTTTACCAACCTCGGAAGGCTGAGTTAACCTTGAATCGGTGAGATTCAAACTGCTGGCAATCGGCAGTCAGCAGAGTTAGCCTGCAGTACTGCAATCTAACTGCTGCGCCACTAGGATTCCTTGTTCCATTGCAATACCACAGTCTCCCCCCTCCCTGAGCTTTCTAAATCAAGAGTCTTTCCATTTGGGAAATTACATGTATATATTTTTTTATCCTCGGGTTTTGACCAGAGTTTTAGGAAATAAATCTGGGCATGGGAGTTGCTTTCCTCTTTTCTTTGCTACACAGAAGTAATTGACCATCTGTCCTCCCCTTTCCCCCAGCCTCCCAGACCGTAAGTACTTCAGGTGATTTTTTTTAAAAAAATGGTTCAACAGATTGACCAGTAGCAGAAGCTATGGGTATGAATAAAGGTACCCTATGAGGTAATCCTTGACTTAACAGCTATTCCTTTAGTGACTGTTCGAAGTTACAGCACCACTGAAAAAGTGACTTAAGACCGTTCTTGACACAACCATTGCAGCATCCCCACGGTCATGAGGTCAACCTTCAGATGATGGGCAACTGACTCATATTTATGACGGTTGCAGTGCCCCAAGACCAGGTGATCCCCTTTTCTGACCTTCCAGCAAGCAAAATCAACGGGGTAGCCAGATTCACTTAACAACCGTGTTATTAACTTAAGGGCTGCAGTTGTTCGCTTGACAAAACGTGGCAAGAAAAGTCATAAAATGGGGCAAAATTCACTTTACTGTCTGGCTCAGCAATGGAAATTTAGGGCTCAATTGTCATAAGTCAAAGGCTATCTGTACATTTTTTTAAAAAAAATGGGAGAAGGGGCTCACAAGGTGAAACTATTGTCTCTGTTCCTTCCAACTGGTAGGGTTAGTTCAGTGACTGTAAAAACTTTTTGTACTCAGTGTGTCAAAAATTCAGAAAATGCCTACCTTGGCTCTGCTGGCATCCTACATTTCACCCTCACCCCAACAAAAGAGGCCCCTCGGGACCTCGTCTTCTCTCTGGACTTTCCAGATCCTCTCGGAAGTCATGCAAGAGTGCCTTGCTCTTCCAGGGCCTCTGAAGCCTCACAAAATCACTTGGCAACGCTTGTACAATTTTCAGATGCTTCAGAGGCTGCGTGAGAGGAAGGCCGCGTCTCGCGCAACTTCCAGAGAGTCAGGAGACCTTGCCTGTCACCAAAAATGGTGTCTCCCCCTGTGACACACGTATCATAGGTTTCCCATCAGTGGTCTGGTGATTGATGTTAGAAGGTTGCTAGATGCGATGGATCTTCAGCCAGCCGTTCCCGAGACCACGTGTGCTTTCTCTTCTCCAGGTGGTTGGTGCCAAGGTGGTGACCAATGCTCGTAGCCCAGGAGCTCGCTGTTATGGTTTTGTGACAATGTCCACAGCTGAAGAAACTACCAAATGCATTGCCCATTGCCACAAGACGGAGCTGCATGGCAAAATAATCTCAGTCGAAAGAGTAAGTGGGCTTCCTTCCTCCCCCGAGCCCCCAGGCTGGTGGGAAAAATAACCTGTCGCTTCATTTTTCTGATGATCCAATAAACTTTCAGGCAAAGAATGAACCTGCCACAAGGAAGCTTTTGGATAAAAAGGACAGTGAGGGGAAGACTGAAACGTCCTCTGGTGATAGGTAAGTTCTGCAGCCTAATTCATCTTTCAGTTTATCAGCTATGCTCATAGTAATGTGGGAAGTTTACTCTTCACTCCCGCCCTTTCAGAAACCGCTGTCCAACATAGGAAATCGGGCACCAGCTTAGAGTTCAAAAGCCTTACAAGTTTTATTTCATGCTATCTGTTCACAAGAATCTGATCTACTAATGGCCAAGGCAAATTGGCATCAGATAAGAATCAACAGACTTGGAATGGAATGGAATGGAATGGAATGGAATGGAATGGAATGGAATGGAATGGAATGGAATAGAATAGAATAGAATAGAATAGAATAGAATAGAATAGAATAGAATACATTCGTTAAGAATCAAGAATCATCAGCTACAACACTTAATGATAGTCATAGGGTACAATCAACAATCAAATCATACTAGGAAACAGTCAATGTAAATCGTAAGGATACAAGCGACAAAGTTGCAGTCCTACAATCACAAGTGGGAGGGGATGGGTGATAAGGAGTGATGAGAAGATTAACAGTAATAGTAGTGCAGACTTTGTAATAGTTGAACAGGGTTGAGGGAATTATTTGTTTAGCAGAGTGATGGCATTTGTGGGTTTTGTCCTTGTGTCTAGTTGTTCTGGTGTGCAGGGCTTTATAGCGTCGTTTTGAGGGAAAGAGTTGAAACAGTATGTGAGGGGTCTGTAAATATTTTCACAGCCCTCTTTTTGACTCGTGCAGTATACAGGTCCTCGATGGAAGGCAAATTGGTAGCAACTGTTTTTTTCTGCAGTCCTAATTACCCTCTGAAGTCTTTGTCTGTCCTGTTGGGTTGCAGAACCAAACCAGACAGTGATGGAGGTGCAGATGACAGACTCCATCCTTCCTCTGTATAGAACTGGATCAGCAGCTCCTTGGGCAGTTTGAGGTTTTTGAGTTGGCACAGAAAGAACATTCTTTATTGTGCTTTTTTGATGATGTTTTTGATGTTAGGTGTCCATTTTAGGTCATGTGATATAGTAGAACCTAGAAATTTGAAGGTAAGGCCCAGTAGTGGTGTTCTACCGGTTCAGTCCGGTTCTGCCAAGTCGGTAGGAGCGATGAGCAGCGGAGACCTAACCAGTTCTCTCGCTGCTCTGCTGTTGGGCTGCCCACCTGGGCTCCCATAGCTGCTGAAGCAACCAGGATCATGCAGGCTTGCAGGAGGTGAGTTAGAACGCCTCTGCACTTGTGCAAAGTGTTTGCTTGGCTCACGCACGCGCCCAACAAGTCACACCCCCTGAACCAGTGGTAGACGTATTTGAATCCCACCACTGGTAAGGCCACACTTTTACACCATGTAAAAAAGATGTTGAGACTCTAGAGTGCAGAGAAGACCAACGAAGATGATGAGGGGACTGAAAACTAAAACAAATGAAGAACAGTTGCACAGTCTAGTTTAATGAAAAGAAGGACCGGGGTGACAGGATAGCAGCCTTCCAATATCTGAGGGGCTGCCACAGAGAGGAGGAAGGGATCAAGCTATTATCCAAAGCACCTAAAGGCCAGACTAGGAATAATGGATGGAAACTGAACAAGGAGAGATTCAACCTGGAAATGAGGAATTTCCTGATAGAACAGCTGTCAGGAAATGCTTGTGGAACAGCTTGTCTCTCCGGAAGTTGTAGGTGCTCCAACACTGGAGGTTCTTAAGAAGAGATTGGACAACCATTTGTCTGAAAGGGGATAGGGCAGGGGTCTCCAAACTTGGCAACGTTAAGAGTTGAAGTCCACAAGTCTTAACATTGCCAAGTTTGGAGACCTCTAGTATTGGGTTTCCTGCTTGAAGAGGAAAATCTCCGAGGTCCCTTTCAGCTCTGTTATTCTGTTACTTCAAGGGGGGAAATTGCCTTCGGTCACTTTCAGCAATTCCAAACTGGTGATGCATTTGACCCCACCCTCGGGCTCAGCCTGATCCTCTTCTGCAGTCGCTTTCACAAATATGTCATCACATTTCAGTTAACTCTTGCTAGTATCTAGTAAAGGAAAAGTCTTGCCTTGCTGCATTTCTCCCACTCTCATTTTGTAGAGCAGACCAAGAAATCAACAGCATGGGAAGGCTGAAATTTATTGGGATTGGCTATTATAACAGAACCTAGCAAATCACCTTTGCTAGGTTTATTCTTCCCCTACACTGCTGTGAATTACGGAGGTGTCTGCCTGAGGCAGTATTGCCTACCATTGACCCCAAATATATTTTGCTCCTCGTTGGACTGGCAGTGGACCTTATATGTGGACCTCTGTCTAGGTCAGTGTTTCTCAACTGTGGCAACTTAAAAGACATGTGGACTTCAACTCCCTGAATCCCCCAGCCAACGTGGCTGGCTGAGGAATTGTGGAAGTAGAAATCCACAGGTCTTGCCACGGTTGAGAAACGCTGGTCTAGGCTATCATTTTTACTAGTTCTCAATTTAGAATCATCCTTGGAACCAGAATTTCGGTCACTAAGCAATGTGGTCATTAAACAAGTCATGTGACCAAAACCAATTTTATGACCTTTTTTTTTTACCCTGAATCGATAAGTACACCCGATTTCCCCCATTGATTTTGCTTGTTGGAAGACAGCTGGGTAAGAGTGCAGATTGTGATCATGTGACCACAGGATGCTGCAACTGTTGTCTACGTGAGCCGGTTGCCAAGCACCCACATTCCAGTCACATGATTGCCAGGATAGTGTGGCAGTCATTTGTCAGCCCAACCCATCTCACAGGGTTGTTGTTGTGGGGAAAATAGGAAGAGGGAAGAGTATTAGATGTGTTAGCCGCTTTGAGTTATTTATAAAAAATAATAATAAAGGCAGAATATTAATTACTTAATTAAAATACCCAGGTCTGCTCTAAACATTCTGAACTTAACTGCTTTTTCAGGGGTTCCAGTGCGAAAAAGAATGAAAAAGCTGATTCAAAAGAAGATAGTAACAAAGTGGATGAAAAGGACGAAAAGGGGAAAGAAGAGCAGAAATCTGGATCTGCCGATAAATCTAAGACTCCCAAATCAGGTAATTTATTTTTTTTTTTTTAAAAAAAAAAACAACCCTAAGCCATATTTCTCAACTTGGCTACTTTAAAATGTGTGGACTTCAACACCCATAATTCTGGGTCAGCTGGGGAATTCTGGGAGTTGGTCCACCCATCTTAAAGTTACCAAGGTTGAGAAACACTGCCCTAAGCCATTGATTGCTGGCTTCTGTCATCCAATCTCTTTCCTTTTGCATAGGGAGCAAAGGGATAGAAAGAACTGTGATAATGGATAAGTCCAAGGGTGAACCAGTTATCAGAGTGAAGACCACATCACAATCAAAGGAAAGAGTAAGTGAAATTGTCAGCTTTTCTTGTTGCATTACAGCCTCAACCATTTTACTTAACCTTTCTAAATACTGCAAGCCTATAACAACAAAATCATTCTCATCATAAAAAGCTAAAATTAGGATTTCAGTTTTGTTTTTTTTTTCCAATTTCAAGTACAAAATCCATCAGTGGTTTCCAGATGGAAACAAAAACTAAATTCTTTTCTCTTTAATTCAAATGGTCAATTTTGCCATCTCTGCCAACCCCATCACCTTTGCCATCCATCTTCTATTGTGGGAAATTAAGTGTATCTTTCCATTGGAAACTTGATACTAAGAAGTAAACATCCTTTCACCCTGCACGTTGCAAATGGGAAAATCAATGTGAAACCTTTAAGATTCTTTATTGAAGCTGATTTTGATTATTAAGTCTTAAGGTGGACTCGAAATCTTTACGCCCAGCAAACCAAAGGATTTTATAATATATATTTATTATTGCATCATCCTGACTCTCAAAGAAAAAGTGAAGAATATTGCAGGAATTGGGTATGAAAAAAAGGACTAGGAGTGAAATGATAGCAATGTTCCAATATTTGAGGGGCTGCCACAAAAGAGAAGGGGTCAACTTTATCCTCCAAAACAACAGAAAGCAAGACAAGAAACAATGGATGGAAACCAATCAAGGAGAGAAGCAACTTCGTACCAATTTCCTGACAGTTGGAACAATTAACCCAGTGGAACTACCTGCCTCCAGAAGTTGTGGGTGCTCCATCACTGGCGTTTTTTAAAAAGAAATTGGAGAACCATTGGTCTAACGTGGTATAGAACCACCTGTTTGAGCAAGGGGTTGGAGTAGAAGACCCCCACAGTCCCTTCCAATTCTGTTATTTTGAAGGCTTTTGGGGGTGTTCCTGATAAAGATAGCTTTAAATTTAGATCAGCGTACTTCAATGTTCTTTCATCTTCAAAAATACCAGGACATAAAAGAACTTAGTGGCCTTCAACATACCCCAGTTTCTGTTCTGCTTTTATTAGCGGGGGCGGGTGGGTGTTAGCTCCTGATGTAGTTTGATCTTTTGATTTTAAATCTTTTCCAAAAAGCCTGTCCTTAAATATAACAACGCAATCGTGGCTCCATTAGGGAATGTAATACGCTTTAAGAATGCAGAACTAACACAGAACATCCCTGTCAAAAGATGGTGACTAAAACAGCAGTTTAGTTTGAGCTTTTAAGCAAAAACAGCACAGCAAGGCAGGTGTATAGAGACACCTTTGAGGAGATTTTGATTGTGTTTTCGTTGGGAGTCTTTGCAGCTGTCCTGCTTTTACCTTCCAAATTGGTTTCTAGCACCCATGTTCCACTGCTTTCCCTTTTATGTACCCCTAATTTGGCAGAAAAGAATTACGTGCAAAGAAACTTGGTGGCCTTTTCATCTTTTTTTTTTTTTTTTATGAAAGTAGTTTCAGTCTTGCAGAGTTGGAATTGAAAACAGTCTTAGCAGGGAGGACCACATGAGAATGCACACGGCACATGGGTTTTGTAGTATCTTTTAGGCATGTTAGACTTGGATGCTCAGGGACAATAGCCTGAAAATGGTAGCTTTTGAGAGCGTGATTGATTGTCATTTAGAGCAGGTAATGTATACATTTCCCGATTCTGGAGCCGTGATTCAAATATAAGTAGTCCTCAACTTACAGCAGTTCATTTAGTGACCATTCAAGGTTACGAAGGCACTGAAAAAAGCAACTTATGAGTGTCTTTCACAGTTATGACAGTTGCAGCCTCCCCATGGGTCACATGATTAAAATTCAGGCATTTGGCCAACTGATTTATATTTAGGACGGCTGCAACCCCCTTTTGCAACCTTCTGACCAGCAAAGCCAGAGAGGAAGCCAGATTCTCTTAATAGCCATGTTACTAACTTAACCACTGCAGTGATTGACTTAACAACACTGGCAAGGAAAGTTGTAAAATGGGACCAAAACTCACTTAACCAATGTCTTCACTTAGCAACAGAAATTTTGGACTCAATTGTGGCCATGAATCAAGGATTACCCGTAATTAATGCACAAACTTGCCATGCTGCCGGCTGCTATTTTAGAATTGGCTTCTGTTTTATCAGAATGTTTCTAATGCTGCTGCTGCTGCTTGCTTTGGAATTGGAAGAAAGAGAAAAACAGAGAGGCTGAAACTCTGCCTTTGAAAGACAGATTGAAACCGGAGAATCATTTCCTACCAAAGTTTCCCCTACCTGAAATCTGTTAACAGACAAAAGTTGGGCCGATTTATTTTAGCAGTGGTTCTTCGGCACTGTGTAGCAGAGAGCCAGGGTCCCTCTAGAGCCAAGACAGTTCACTTGATCTTCCTTTTCCTTTCCAAACGTGACCCTTCCCTGTAAGGAGTTAGAAGTTGCAAACCTTGTGCTATGTCTTGAAATACAGAGCGAGAAAAGTCAGGACCGCAAGTCAGAGAGCAGAGAAAAGAGCCGGGAGCGACAAGGCTCCGTGCCGTTCAACAAAGCCAGAGACAAGCGACCAAATGAAGAACAGCACCGGTGAGACCCACAGGCTAAAAGAAGGCGCTCAATCTGGGGTTCTGTTCAAATTATTTTTTAACCTGTGTCATATTTACTTACAGCCTTCTCCATTTTCGGTGAAATTCCTATCATAAATGTCTGCTGAGATTCTCAGTTGTCCAGGTCCTGGTTGTCCCAGAGGTGCTTTTTTTTTTTCAAGGGGCAGCTGGGCTTCCTTTGTTTTTTCCTTGAAGACGTTTTGCTTTTCATCTGAGAAGCTTCTTCTGCTCTCACTGAATGGTGGGCCAGGACTGCAAGAAACACAAATCTTTCCATTCCTCACCATTCAATCAGCACTGAAGAAGCTTCTTGGACGAGAAGCGAAACGTCTTCAAGAAAAAACGAAGAAAGTCCAGTTGCCTCTGGGGAAAAAAAAAAAAAGCACTTTGGGTTCCTATCACATCTAGCCATTGTGTTGATAAAAATAATCCTTCATACAACTGGTCGCTTGATGACCATTCGAAGTCATGACGGACGCCCAAAAGTTATGAGCCGTATTTGAAGTTCCAAAGGCCCAGTTCCCTCCCCGTGGTCACATGACCACATTTTGGGTGCTCTGCAACCCACCTGTATTTAACCGTCGTGCAGCGCTGGGTGGTCACGTGACCATGATTTGGGACCTTTTTTTTTTTTTTTTGCCAAAACAGGGGCTTGCCTGTTTTAGAGAAGGCTGATCTTTTGATATGCCCTTCAAATATCAAAAGGTCCTGTCTTTTGTATTGCTGTATTTAAGCAAAAGATTAATACAACCAATTATAATAACTAATCAAGGAGGTACAGTACTTGGGACTCCTTGCCACTCTGCTGTGTTTATTTTTAGATTTCATTTATATTCAAGGTGGTGAACATACATAATAATAAAATACACCTTCTTTCTCCTATTTTCCCTACAACAACCATCCAGTGAAATGGGTTGGGTGAGGGAGAGAGGGACTAGCCCAAAGTCACTCAGACAACTTTCATGCCTAAGGCGGGACTAGAACTCACCATCTCCTGATGATTGGCCCAAAGTCACCCAGTTAGATTTCCTGCCTAAGGCGGGACCAGTCTCCTGATTGATGATTAGCCAAAGTCACCCAGTCAGCTTTCATGCCTAAGGCGGGACCAGAACTCCCAGTCTCCTGGTGATTGGCCACTCATTCCTTCGATGGGGAAACAGGATAGGAGGAGCTGAAAAGCAGAAACAGCCTGCTGACCAGAGCCAACCGTCTTTCTTTGCCTCACAGCACCGGTGATCGCCGAGAAAGGCAGCGCTTGCGCTTGCAAGCCATCTGGGAGCAGGAGGAGCGGAAGAGGTTGGAGATCACCCGTGAGAAGCTGGAGTTTGAACGGGCACGCCTGGAGCGGGAGCAGATGGAGCGGGAGCGGCTGGAGAGAGAACGGATGTACATTGAGCACGAGCGGAGACGAGAGCAGGAGCGGATCCAGCGGGAGAGAGAGGAGCTGCGGCGGCAGCACGAGCAGCTGCGCTACGACAAGGAGAGGCGTGTGGCCCTGCGGAGGCCCTATGACATGGATGGCAGGTGAAGGTCCTATTTGCAACTGTGGGGTCAGATGAGGGGTCTTTGCTGCCTGCCCTCTGAGCTGGGTTGCTTCCTTGTAGACCTTTCATGACCCAACTAGGTAACATCATCAGTGCTGGAAGGGTGTGGGGCAGTAGGAAAAGGAGGGCGGTGGGGTTTGTGGAGTGAAGAAGGAGTGGGGGGAGGAGGAGAACAGAGGAGGAGGATTGTGGGGTGCTTGGTGTTCTCTGAGCTGGGTTGTTTCCTTGTAGACCTTTCATGATCCAACTAGGTAACATCATCAGTGCTGGAAGGGTCTGGGGCAGTAGGAAAAGGAGGACGGTGGGGTTTGTGGAGTGGAGAAGGAGTGGGGGGAGGAGGAGAACAGAGGAGGAGGATTGTGGGGTGCTTGGTGTTCTCTGAGCTGGGTTATTTCCTTGCAGACCTTTCATGACCCAACGAGGTAACATGATCAGTGCTGGAAGGGTGTGGGGCAGTAGGAAAAGGAGGGCGGTGGGGTTTGTGGAGTGGAGAAGGAGTGGGAGGAGGAGGAGAAAAGAGGAGCAGGATTGTGGGGTGCTTGGTGTTCTCTGAGCTGGGTTGTTTCCTTGTAGACCTTTCATGACCCAACTAGGTAACATCATCAGTGCTGGAAGGGTGTGGGGCAGTAGGAAAAGGAGGACGGTGGGGTTTGTGGAGTGGAGAAGGAGTGGGAGGAGGAGGAGAAAAGAGGAGCAGGATTGTGGGGTGCTTGGTGTTCTCTGAGCTGGGTTATTTCCTTGCAGACCTTTCATGACCCAACGAGGTAACATGATCAGTGCTGGAAGGGTGTGGGGCAGTAGGAAAAGGAAGGCGGTGGGGTTTGTGGAGTGGAGAAGGAGTGGGAGGAGGAGGAGAAAAGAGGAGCAGGATTGTGGGGTGCTTGGTGTTCTCTGAGCTGGGTTGTTTCCTTGTAGACCTTTCATGACCCAACTAGGTAACATCATCAGTGCTGGAAGGGTGTGGGGCAGTAGGAAAAGGAGGACGGTGCGGTTTGTGGAGTGGAGAAGGAGTGGGAGGAGGAGGAGAAAAGAGGAGCAGGATTGTGGGGTGCTTGGTGTTCTCTGAGCTGGGTTGTTTCCTTGTAGACCTTTCATGACCCAACAAGGTAACATGATCAGTGCTGGAAGGGTGTGGGGCAATAGGAAAAGGAGGGCGGTGGGGTTTGTGGAGTGGAGAAGGAGTGGGAGGAGGAGGAGAAAAGAGGAGCAGGATTGTGGGGTGCTTGGTGTTCTCTGAGCTGGGTTGTTTCCTTGTAGACCTTTCATGACCCAACTAGGTAACATCATCAGTGCTGGAAGGGTGTGGGGCAGTAGGAAAAGGAGGGCGGTGGGGTTTGTGGAGTGGAGAAGGAGTGGGAGGAGGAGGAGAAAAGAGGAGCAGGATTGTGGGGTGCTTGGTGTTCTCTGAGCTGGGTTGTTTCCTTGTAGACCTTTCATGACCCAACTAGGTAACATCATCAGTGCTGGAAGGGTGTGGGGCAGTAGGAAAAGGAGGACGGTGGGGTTTGTGGAGTGGAGAAGGAGTGGGAGGAGGAGGAGAAAAGAGGAGCAGGATTGTGGGGTGCTTGGTGTTCTCTGAGCTGGGTTGTTTCCTTGTAGACCTTTCATGACCCAACGAGGTAACATCATCAGTGCTGGAAGGGTGTGGGGCAGTAGGAAAAGGAGGGCGGTGGGGTTTGTGGAATGGAGAAGGAGTGGGAGGAGGAGGAGAAAAGAGGAGCAGGATTGTGGGGTGCTTGGTGTTCTCTGAGCTGGGTTGTTTCCTTGTAGACCTTTCATGACCCAACGAGGTAACATCATCAGTGCTGGAAGGGTGTGGGGCAGTAGGAAAAGGAGGGCGGTGGGGTTTGTGGAGTGGAGAAGGCGTGGGAGGAGGAGGAGAAAAGAGGAGCAGGATTGTGGGGTGCTTGGTGTTCTCTGAGCTGGGTTGTTTCCTTGTAGACCTTTCATGACCCAACTAGGTAACATCATCAGTGCTGGAAGGGTGTGGGGCAGTAGGAAAAGGAGGGCGGTGGGGTTTGTGGAGTGGAGAAGGAGTGGGAGGAGGAGGAGAAAAGAGGAGCAGGATTGTGGGGTGCTTGGTGTTCTCTGAGCTGGGTTGTTTCCTTGTAGACCTTTCATGACCCAACGAGGTAACATCATCAGTGCTGGAAGGGTGTGGGGCAGTAGGAAAAGGAGGACGGTGGGGTTTGTGGAGTGGAGAAGGAGTGGGAGGAGGAGGAGAAAAGAGGAGCAGGATTGTGGGGTGCTTGGTGTTCTCTGAGCTGGGTTGTTTCCTTGTAGACCTTTCATGACCCAACTAGGTAACATGATCAGTGCTGGAAGGGTGTGGGGCAGTAGGAAAAGGAGGACGGTGGGGTTTGTGGAGTGGAGAAGGAGTGGGAGGAGGAGGAGAAAAGAGGAGCAGGATTGTGGGGTGCTTGGTGTTCTCTGAGCTGGGTTGTTTCCTTGTAGACCTTTCATGACCCAACGAGGTAACATGATCAGTGCTGGAAGGGTGTGGGGCAGTAGGAAAAGGAGGACGGTGGGGTTTGTGGAGTGGAAAAGGAGTGGGAGGAGGAGGAGAAAAGAGGAGCAGGATTGTGGGGTGCTTGGTGTTCTCTGAGCTGGGTTGTTTCCTTGTAGACCTTTCATGACCCAACGAGGTAACATGATCAGTGCTGGAAGGGTGTGGGGCAGTAGGAAAAGGAGGACGGTGGGGTTTGTGGAGTGGAAAAGGAGTGGGAGGAGGAGGAGAACAGAGGAGCAGGATTGTGGGGTGCTTGGTGTTCTCTGAGCTGGGTTGTTTCCTTGCAGACCTTTCATGACCCAACGAGGTAACATGATCAGTGCTGGAAGGGTGTGGGGCAGTAGGAAAAGGAGGACGGTGGGGCTTGTGGAGTGGAGAAGGAGTGGGAGGAGGAGGAGAAAAGAGGAGCAGGATTGTGGGGTGCTTGGTGTTCTCTGAGCTGGGTTGTTTCCTTGTAGACCTTTCATGACCAACTAGGTAACATCATCAGTGCTGGAAGGGTGTGGGGCAGTAGGAAAAGGAGGACGGTGGGGTTTGTGGAGTGGAGAAGGAGTGGGAGGAGGAGGAGAACAGAGGAGGAGGATTGTGGGGTGCTTGGTGTTCTCTGAGCTGGGTTGTTTCCTTGTAGACCTTTCATGACCCAACGAGGTAACATGATCAGTGCTGGAAGGGTGTGGGGCAGTAGGAAAAGGAGGGCGGTGGGGTTTGTGGAGTGGAGAAGGCGTGGGAGGAGGAGGAGAAAAGAGGAGCAGGATTGTGGGGTGCTTGGTGTTCTCTGAGCTGGGTTGTTTCCTTGTAGACCTTTCATGACCCAACTAGGTAACATCATCAGTGCTGGAAGGGTGTGGGGCAGTAGGAAAAGGAGGGCGGTGGGGTTTGTGGAATGGAGAAGGAGTGGGAGGAGGAGGAGAAAAGAGGAGCAGGATTGTGGGGTGCTTGGTGTTCTCTGAGCTGGGTTGTTTCCTTGTAGACCTTTCATGACCCAACTAGGTAACATCATCAGTGCTGGAAGGGTGTGGGGCAGTAGGAAAAGGAGGGCGGTGGGGTTTGTGGAATGGAGAAGGAGTGGGAGGAGGAGGAGAAAAGAGGAGCAGGATTGTGGGGTGCTTGGTGTTCTCTGAGCTGGGTTGTTTCCTTGTAGACCTTTCATGACCCAACGAGGTAACATGATCAGTGCTGGAAGGGTGTGGGGCAGTAGGAAAAGGAGGGCGGTGGGGTTTGTGGAGTGGAGAAGGAGTGGGAGGAGGAGGAGAACAGAGGAGGAGGATTGTGGGGTGCTTGGTGTTCTCTGAGCTGGGTTGTTTCCTTGTAGACCTTTCATGACCCAACGAGGTAACATGATCAGTGCTGGAAGGGTGTGGGGCAGTAGGAAAAGGAGGGCGGTGGGGTTTGTGGAGTGGAGAAGGAGTGGGAGGAGGAGGAGAAAAGAGGAGCAGGATTGTGGGGTGCTTGGTGTTCTCTGAGCTGGGTTGTTTCCTTGTAGACCTTTCATGACCCAACTAGGTAACATCATCAGTGCTGGAAGGGTGTGGGGCAGTAGGAAAAGGAGGGCGGTGGGGTTTGTGGAGTGGAGAAGGAGTGGGAGGAGGAGGAGAAAAGAGGAGCAGGATTGTGGGGTGCTTGGTGTTCTCTGAGCTGGGTTGTTTCCTTGTAGACCTTTCATGACCCAACTAGGTAACATCATCAGTGCTGGAAGGGTGTGGGGCAGTAGGAAAAGGAGGGCGGTGGGGTTTGTGGAATGGAGAAGGAGTGGGAGGAGGAGGAGAAAAGAGGAGCAGGATTGTGGGGTGCTTGGTGTTCTCTGAGCTGGGTTGTTTCCTTGTAGACCTTTCATGACCCAACTAGGTAACATCATCAGTGCTGGAAGGGTGTGGGGCAGTAGGAAAAGGAGGACGGTGGGGTTTGTGGAGTGGAGAAGGAGTGGGAGGAGGAGGAGAAAAGAGGAGCAGGATTGTGGGGTGCTTGGTGTTCTCTGAGCTGGGTTGTTTCCTTGTAGACCTTTCATGACCCAACTAGGTAACATCATCAGTGCTGGAAGGGTGTGGGGCAGTAGGAAAAGGAGGGCGGTGGGGTTTGTGGAGTGGAGAAGGAGTGGGAGGAGGAGGAGAAAAGAGGAGCAGGATTGTGGGGTGCTTGGTGTTCTCTGAGCTGGGTTGTTTCCTTGTAGACCTTTCATGACCCAACGAGGTAACATCATCAGTGCTGGAAGGGTGTGGGGCAGTAGGAAAAGGAGGACGGTGGGGTTTGTGGAGTGGAGAAGGAGTGGGAGGAGGAGGAGAAAAGAGGAGCAGGATTGTGGGGTGCTTGGTGTTCTCTGAGCTGGGTTGTTTCCTTGTAGACCTTTCATGACCCAACGAGGTAACATGATCAGTGCTGGAAGGGTGTGGGGCAGTAGGAAAAGGAGGGCGGTGGGGTTTGTGGAATGGAGAAGGAGTGGGAGGAGGAGGAGAAAAGAGGAGCAGGATTGTGGGGTGCTTGGTGTTCTCTGAGCTGGGTTGTTTCCTTGTAGACCTTTCATGACCCAACGAGGTAACATCATCAGTGCTGGAAGGGTGTGGGGCAGTAGGAAAAGGAGGGCGGTGGGGTTTGTGGAGTGGAGAAGGCGTGGGAGGAGGAGGAGAAAAGAGGAGCAGGATTGTGGGGTGCTTGGTGTTCTCTGAGCTGGGTTGTTTCCTTGTAGACCTTTCATGACCCAACTAGGTAACATCATCAGTGCTGGAAGGGTGTGGGGCAGTAGGAAAAGGAGGGCGGTGGGGTTTGTGGAGTGGAGAAGGAGTGGGAGGAGGAGGAGAAAAGAGGAGCAGGATTGTGGGGTGCTTGGTGTTCTCTGAGCTGGGTTGTTTCCTTGTAGACCTTTCATGACCCAACGAGGTAACATCATCAGTGCTGGAAGGGTGTGGGGCAGTAGGAAAAGGAGGACGGTGGGGTTTGTGGAGTGGAGAAGGAGTGGGAGGAGGAGGAGAAAAGAGGAGCAGGATTGTGGGGTGCTTGGTGTTCTCTGAGCTGGGTTGTTTCCTTGTAGACCTTTCATGACCCAACTAGGTAACATGATCAGTGCTGGAAGGGTGTGGGGCAGTAGGAAAAGGAGGACGGTGGGGTTTGTGGAGTGGAGAAGGAGTGGGAGGAGGAGGAGAAAAGAGGAGCAGGATTGTGGGGTGCTTGGTGTTCTCTGAGCTGGGTTGTTTCCTTGTAGACCTTTCATGACCCAACGAGGTAACATGATCAGTGCTGGAAGGGTGTGGGGCAGTAGGAAAAGGAGGACGGTGGGGTTTGTGGAGTGGAAAAGGAGTGGGAGGAGGAGGAGAAAAGAGGAGCAGGATTGTGGGGTGCTTGGTGTTCTCTGAGCTGGGTTGTTTCCTTGTAGACCTTTCATGACCCAACGAGGTAACATGATCAGTGCTGGAAGGGTGTGGGGCAGTAGGAAAAGGAGGACGGTGGGGTTTGTGGAGTGGAAAAGGAGTGGGAGGAGGAGGAGAACAGAGGAGCAGGATTGTGGGGTGCTTGGTGTTCTCTGAGCTGGGTTGTTTCCTTGCAGACCTTTCATGACCCAACGAGGTAACATGATCAGTGCTGGAAGGGTGTGGGGCAGTAGGAAAAGGAGGACGGTGGGGCTTGTGGAGTGGAGAAGGAGTGGGAGGAGGAGGAGAAAAGAGGAGCAGGATTGTGGGGTGCTTGGTGTTCTCTGAGCTGGGTTGTTTCCTTGTAGACCTTTCATGACCAACTAGGTAACATCATCAGTGCTGGAAGGGTGTGGGGCAGTAGGAAAAGGAGGACGGTGGGGTTTGTGGAGTGGAGAAGGAGTGGGAGGAGGAGGAGAACAGAGGAGGAGGATTGTGGGGTGCTTGGTGTTCTCTGAGCTGGGTTGTTTCCTTGTAGACCTTTCATGACCCAACGAGGTAACATGATCAGTGCTGGAAGGGTGTGGGGCAGTAGGAAAAGGAGGGCGGTGGGGTTTGTGGAGTGGAGAAGGCGTGGGAGGAGGAGGAGAAAAGAGGAGCAGGATTGTGGGGTGCTTGGTGTTCTCTGAGCTGGGTTGTTTCCTTGTAGACCTTTCATGACCCAACTAGGTAACATCATCAGTGCTGGAAGGGTGTGGGGCAGTAGGAAAAGGAGGGCGGTGGGGTTTGTGGAATGGAGAAGGAGTGGGAGGAGGAGGAGAAAAGAGGAGCAGGATTGTGGGGTGCTTGGTGTTCTCTGAGCTGGGTTGTTTCCTTGTAGACCTTTCATGACCCAACTAGGTAACATCATCAGTGCTGGAAGGGTGTGGGGCAGTAGGAAAAGGAGGGCGGTGGGGTTTGTGGAATGGAGAAGGAGTGGGAGGAGGAGGAGAAAAGAGGAGCAGGATTGTGGGGTGCTTGGTGTTCTCTGAGCTGGGTTGTTTCCTTGTAGACCTTTCATGACCCAACGAGGTAACATGATCAGTGCTGGAAGGGTGTGGGGCAGTAGGAAAAGGAGGGCGGTGGGGTTTGTGGAGTGGAGAAGGAGTGGGAGGAGGAGGAGAACAGAGGAGGAGGATTGTGGGGTGCTTGGTGTTCTCTGAGCTGGGTTGTTTCCTTGTAGACCTTTCATGACCCAACGAGGTAACATGATCAGTGCTGGAAGGGTGTGGGGCAGTAGGAAAAGGAGGGCGGTGGGGTTTGTGGAGTGGAGAAGGAGTGGGAGGAGGAGGAGAAAAGAGGAGCAGGATTGTGGGGTGCTTGGTGTTCTCTGAGCTGGGTTGTTTCCTTGTAGACCTTTCATGACCCAACTAGGTAACATCATCAGTGCTGGAAGGGTGTGGGGCAGTAGGAAAAGGAGGGCGGTGGGGTTTGTGGAGTGGAGAAGGAGTGGGAGGAGGAGGAGAAAAGAGGAGCAGGATTGTGGGGTGCTTGGTGTTCTCTGAGCTGGGTTGTTTCCTTGTAGACCTTTCATGACCCAACTAGGTAACATCATCAGTGCTGGAAGGGTGTGGGGCAGTAGGAAAAGGAGGGCGGTGGGGTTTGTGGAATGGAGAAGGAGTGGGAGGAGGAGGAGAAAAGAGGAGCAGGATTGTGGGGTGCTTGGTGTTCTCTGAGCTGGGTTGTTTCCTTGTAGACCTTTCATGACCCAACTAGGTAACATCATCAGTGCTGGAAGGGTGTGGGGCAGTAGGAAAAGGAGGACGGTGGGGTTTGTGGAGTGGAGAAGGAGTGGGAGGAGGAGGAGAAAAGAGGAGCAGGATTGTGGGGTGCTTGGTGTTCTCTGAGCTGGGTTGTTTCCTTGTAGACCTTTCATGACCCAACTAGGTAACATCATCAGTGCTGGAAGGGTGTGGGGCAGTAGGAAAAGGAGGGCGGTGGGGTTTGTGGAGTGGAGAAGGAGTGGGAGGAGGAGGAGAAAAGAGGAGCAGGATTGTGGGGTGCTTGGTGTTCTCTGAGCTGGGTTGTTTCCTTGTAGACCTTTCATGACCCAACGAGGTAACATCATCAGTGCTGGAAGGGTGTGGGGCAGTAGGAAAAGGAGGACGGTGGGGTTTGTGGAGTGGAAAAGGAGTGGGAGGAGGAGGAGAAAAGAGGAGCAGGATTGTGGGGTGCTTGGTGTTCTCTGAGCTGGGTTGTTTCCTTGTAGACCTTTCATGACCCAACGAGGTAACATGATCAGTGCTGGAAGGGTGTGGGGCAGTAGGAAAAGGAGGGCGGTGGGGTTTGTGGAGTGGAGAAGGAGTGGGAGGAGGAGGAGAAAAGAGGAGCAGGATTGTGGGGTGCTTGGTGTTCTCTGAGCTGGGTTGTTTCCTTGTAGACCTTTCATGACCCAACGAGGTAACATGATCAGTGCTGGAAGGGTGTGGGACAGTAGGAAAAGGAGGGCGGTGGGGTTTGTGGAGTGGAGAAGGAGTGGGAGGAGGAGGAGAAAAGAGGAGCAGGATTGTGGGGTGCTTGGTGTTCTCTGAGCTGGGTTGTTTCCTTGTAGACCTTTCATGACCCAACGAGGTAACATGATCAGTGCTGGAAGGGTGTGGGGCAGTAGGAAAAGGAGGGCGGTGGGGTTTGTGGAGTGGAGAAGGAGTGGGAGGAGGAGGAGAACAGAGGAGGAGGATTGTGGGGTGCTTGGTGTTCTCTGAGCTGGGTTGTTTCCTTGTAGACCTTTCATGACCCAACGAGGTAACATGATCAGTGCTGGAAGGGTGTGGGGCAGTAGGAAAAGGAGGGCGGTGGGGTTTGTGGAGTGGAGAAGGAGTGGGAGGAGGAGGAGAAAAGAGGAGCAGGATTGTGGGGTGCTTGGTGTTCTCTGAGCTGGGTTGTTTCCTTGTAGACCTTTCATGACCCAACTAGGTAACATCATCAGTGCTGGAAGGGTGTGGGGCAGTAGGAAAAGGAGGGCGGTGAGGTTTGTGGAATGGAGAAGGAGTGGGAGGAGGAGGAGAAAAGAGGAGCAGGATTGTGGGGTGCTTGGTGTTCTCTGAGCTGGGTTGTTTCCTTGTAGACCTTTCATGACCCAACTAGGTAACATCATCAGTGCTGGAAGGGTCTGGGGCAGTAGGAAAAGGAGGACGGTGGGGTTTGTGGAGTGGAGAAGGAGTGGGAGGAGGAGGAGAACAGAGGAGGAGGATTGTGGGGTGCTTGGTGTTCTCTGAGCTGGGTTGTTTCCTTGTAGACCTTTCATGACCCAACTAGGTAACATCATCAGTGCTGGAAGGGTGTGGGGCAGTAGGAAAAGGAGGGCGGTGGGGTTTGTGGAGTGGAGAAGGAGTGGGAGGAGGAGGAGAAAAGAGGAGCAGGATTGTGGGGTGCTTGGTGTTCTCTGAGCTGGGTTGTTTCCTTGTAGACCTTTCATGACCCAACTAGGTAACATCATCAGTGCTGGAAGGGTGTGGGGCAGTAGGAAAAGGAGGGCGGTGAGGTTTGTGGAATGGAGAAGGAGTGGGAGGAGGAGGAGAAAAGAGGAGCAGGATTGTGGGGTGCTTGGTGTTCTCTGAGCTGGGTTGTTTCCTTGTAGACCTTTCATGACCCAACTAGGTAACATCATCAGTGCTGGAAGGGTGTGGGGCAGTAGGAAAAGGAGGACGGTGGGGTTTGTGGAGTGGAGAAGGAGTGGGAGGAGGAGGAGAAAAGAGGAGCAGGATTGTGGGGTGCTTGGTGTTCTCTGAGCTGGGTTGTTTCCTTGTAGACCTTTCATGACCCAACTAGGTAACATCATCAGTGCTGGAAGGGTGTGGGGCAGTAGGAAAAGGAGGGCGGTGGGGTTTGTGGAGTGGAGAAGGAGTGGGAGGAGGAGGAGAAAAGAGGAGCAGGATTGTGGGGTGCTTGGTGTTCTCTGAGCTGGGTTGTTTCCTTGTAGACCTTTCATGACCCAACGAGGTAACATCATCAGTGCTGGAAGGGTGTGGGGCAGTAGGAAAAGGAGGACGGTGGGGTTTGTGGAGTGGAAAAGGAGTGGGAGGAGGAGGAGAAAAGAGGAGCAGGATTGTGGGGTGCTTGGTGTTCTCTGAGCTGGGTTGTTTCCTTGTAGACCTTTCATGACCCAACGAGGTAACATGATCAGTGCTGGAAGGGTGTGGGGCAGTAGGAAAAGGAGGACGGTGGGGTTTGTGGAGTGGAAAAGGAGTGGGAGGAGGAGGAGAACAGAGGAGCAGGATTGTGGGGTGCTTGGTGTTCTCTGAGCTGGGTTGTTTCCTTGCAGACCTTTCATGACCCAACGAGGTAACATGATCAGTGCTGGAAGGGTGTGGGGCAGTAGGAAAAGGAGGACGGTGGGGCTTGTGGAGTGGAGAAGGAGTGGGAGGAGGAGGAGAAAAGAGGAGCAGGATTGTGGGGTGCTTGGTGTTCTCTGAGCTGGGTTGTTTCCTTGTAGACCTTTCATGACCAACTAGGTAACATCATCAGTGCTGGAAGGGTGTGGGGCAGTAGGAAAAGGAGGACGGTGGGGTTTGTGGAGTGGAGAAGGAGTGGGAGGAGGAGGAGAACAGAGGAGGAGGATTGTGGGGTGCTTGGTGTTCTCTGAGCTGGGTTGTTTCCTTGTAGACCTTTCATGACCCAACGAGGTAACATGATCAGTGCTGGAAGGGTGTGGGGCAGTAGGAAAAGGAGGGCGGTGGGGTTTGTGGAGTGGAGAAGGCGTGGGAGGAGGAGGAGAAAAGAGGAGCAGGATTGTGGGGTGCTTGGTGTTCTCTGAGCTGGGTTGTTTCCTTGTAGACCTTTCATGACCCAACTAGGTAACATCATCAGTGCTGGAAGGGTGTGGGGCAGTAGGAAAAGGAGGGCGGTGGGGTTTGTGGAATGGAGAAGGAGTGGGAGGAGGAGGAGAAAAGAGGAGCAGGATTGTGGGGTGCTTGGTGTTCTCTGAGCTGGGTTGTTTCCTTGTAGACCTTTCATGACCCAACTAGGTAACATCATCAGTGCTGGAAGGGTGTGGGGCAGTAGGAAAAGGAGGGCGGTGGGGTTTGTGGAATGGAGAAGGAGTGGGAGGAGGAGGAGAAAAGAGGAGCAGGATTGTGGGGTGCTTGGTGTTCTCTGAGCTGGGTTGTTTCCTTGTAGACCTTTCATGACCCAACGAGGTAACATGATCAGTGCTGGAAGGGTGTGGGGCAGTAGGAAAAGGAGGGCGGTGGGGTTTGTGGAGTGGAGAAGGAGTGGGAGGAGGAGGAGAACAGAGGAGGAGGATTGTGGGGTGCTTGGTGTTCTCTGAGCTGGGTTGTTTCCTTGTAGACCTTTCATGACCCAACGAGGTAACATGATCAGTGCTGGAAGGGTGTGGGGCAGTAGGAAAAGGAGGGCGGTGGGGTTTGTGGAGTGGAGAAGGAGTGGGAGGAGGAGGAGAAAAGAGGAGCAGGATTGTGGGGTGCTTGGTGTTCTCTGAGCTGGGTTGTTTCCTTGTAGACCTTTCATGACCCAACTAGGTAACATCATCAGTGCTGGAAGGGTGTGGGGCAGTAGGAAAAGGAGGGCGGTGGGGTTTGTGGAGTGGAGAAGGAGTGGGAGGAGGAGGAGAAAAGAGGAGCAGGATTGTGGGGTGCTTGGTGTTCTCTGAGCTGGGTTGTTTCCTTGTAGACCTTTCATGACCCAACTAGGTAACATCATCAGTGCTGGAAGGGTGTGGGGCAGTAGGAAAAGGAGGGCGGTGGGGTTTGTGGAATGGAGAAGGAGTGGGAGGAGGAGGAGAAAAGAGGAGCAGGATTGTGGGGTGCTTGGTGTTCTCTGAGCTGGGTTGTTTCCTTGTAGACCTTTCATGACCCAACTAGGTAACATCATCAGTGCTGGAAGGGTGTGGGGCAGTAGGAAAAGGAGGACGGTGGGGTTTGTGGAGTGGAGAAGGAGTGGGAGGAGGAGGAGAAAAGAGGAGCAGGATTGTGGGGTGCTTGGTGTTCTCTGAGCTGGGTTGTTTCCTTGTAGACCTTTCATGACCCAACTAGGTAACATGATCAGTGCTGGAAGGGTGTGGGGCAGTAGGAAAAGGAGGGCGGTGGGGTTTGTGGAGTGGAGAAGGAGTGGGAGGAGGAGGAGAAAAGAGGAGCAGGATTGTGGGGTGCTTGGTGTTCTCTGAGCTGGGTTGTTTCCTTGCAGACCTTTCATGACCCAACGAGGTAACATGATCAGTGCTGGAAGGGTGTGGGGCAGTAGGAAAAGGAGGGCGGTGGGGTTTGTGGAGTGGAGAAGGAGTGGGAGGAGGAGGAGAAAAGAGGAGCAGGATTGTGGGGTGCTTGGTGTTCTCTGAGCTGGGTTGTTTCCTTGTAGACCTTTCATGACCCAACTAGGTAACATCATCAGTGCTGGAAGGGTGTGGGGCAGTAGGAAAAGGAGGGCGGTGGGGTTTGTGGAGTGGAGAAGGAGTGGGAGGAGGAGGAGAAAAGAGGAGCAGGATTGTGGGGTGCTTGGTGTTCTCTGAGCTGGGTTGTTTCCTTGTAGACCTTTCATGACCCAACGAGGTAACATGATCAGTGCTACAAGGGAATTTGGAGTTTGCTCTTTTCTGGCACTACTGATGTTCCCTAATTGGATCATGAAACGTCTGTAAGAAAACAACCAAACTTAGAGTGTACCCAAGGCCCCACAGTCCTCCACCTTTTCCTCCATCCTGCAAACCTCACTCCCTTCTAGCACCAATGATGTTACCTAGTTGGGTCATGAAACGTCTCTGCAAGAAAACAACCCAGCTCAGAGGGCACCAAGGACCCTTCATTTCAATCCCAAGCTACAAATATTCTCCTTTATTGTGAATTAGGTTTCATCCCCTGATATTGCATCCGGCAGCCACTTAGGAGATCAGGGGGAAAGTTTGTTTAGGCTGGTCTCTTGACCTCATGTTGCTTGCAGGAGGGATGATCCCTACTGGTCAGAAGCCAAGCGGATGGCAATGGACGATCGTCACCGCTCAGATTTCGGCCGCCAGGATCGGTTCCATGACTTTGATCACAGGGAACGTGGAAGGTACCATCCTCTAGACAGGTAAGCCTGCGAACGACACGTTTTCCTGTTGGGGAAGTTTTTGGTTCAACCTCAAGGGTACCTGCAGAAAAGTGGATCACGGGTAGTCCTCCCTTTATGACCGTTCCACGTTACTGTTGAGCCCTGCAAAACGTTCATAATGCCAATTGCAAAGTTCTCACAGTCACATCACACCCACACACCCCGTGGGCCTGGGATCATATTTAGGACACTTGGCAACTGACTGGTCACCACGCATCTGTTTGCAGCATTCCTTGTCACATGACTGTAGAATTCAAAGTTTGTTTCTTTTTGGGACTGGTTTTCAGTGTTTACTTGTAGTTTCAAACAAAAACAAAACAAAACCCCACACTGGATAAAAACAGATCTGCTTAATGTCCTCCACATTCACTTAATGACCACTGCAATAAAGGTCATGAAAACAAGTTACAATCTTGTGACCTGTTCCATTCCAGACCCCATTATGGTCATCAGTCAAGGGCTATTCCTTTTAGTTTAACTTGAGGTAAATGTTCTTTAACAACCCACTTGCCCCTAAGTTAGTTCACAAATTGAAATTTAGTCTTATGTAAACATTGTCACCTTTTTTTAACCTGTTCTGCTTTTGATAGGGAGAAAGCATCATATGTAAGTAGTCTTCAACTTAGGACCACGATTAAGCTCAAAATTTCCATTGCTAAGTGAGACATTTGTTAAGGGAGTGTTGCCCCATTTTGCGACCTTTCCAGACACAGCTGTGAAGTGAATCACGGCAGTTGATAAGTTAGTGGCTCGAGGCGCAATGTAAATTAACCCTTTTACTGTGGATATTTTATCCTCATTCCCTTCGACATAGCTGGCCGAGGAATTCTGTGAATTGAAGTCCACAAGCCTTAAAAGTTGCTAAGTTTGGGGACCCCTTTATCTAGAAGAAGAAACTCTTTCCTCAGTTGCTCGGGTCTTGGAGAGAGGCCCTGATTAAAAGGCCTAGCAAACCATGTAGATATTAATATAGAATATTCTCAGCTCGGATTATATAATTTAACACAATATTCCAACTCCCTGTAGTTCAAATGTTCAGAAGCAGAGTGCTGTTCCGGTGAAGTTCAGACATTTATTTTTTTTTTCTCCACAAAGGATTCCTGTTCAGCATAATTTTGAGGGGGAAAATATTTCTCACCCCAACTCTAACTCTGCTCCTAAATATTTGAAATGCAGAGAGTCCTCAACTTAAAACCACAAATGGGACCACAATTTCCACTGCTTAGTGTGGATGTTGCTAAGTAACGCGGCCCCACAAGATAATTAAAAGTGCCTAATTTTCACAGCCTTTTTGCCACGGTTGTTCAACAAATCAGTGACGCTAAGTGGATTGTGTCATTGTTAAAGCAAATCCGGCTTCCCCCATTGACTTCGCTTATTAGAAACCAGCTGAGAAAGTTGCAAATGGCGATCCGGTGACCCTGGGATGCCGCAACTCTTGTTAACACATGCCGGTTGTCAGGCGCCCACATTTTGATCATGTGATCTTGGGGTCACTGCAACAAGACATAAATGCAAGGACCAGTCATAAGTTACCTTTTTCAGTGCCATTGTAACTTATGAACACTCAGTAAACAAAACTTCTCCCTGTAGAAGCTCTTTGAGAGCAGCCTTGAATAATTAGTACAGATAGTCCTCAACTTACGACAGTTCATTTAGGGACTTCAAAGTGACAATGGTTCTGAAGAAAAGTGACTTAGGACCGTTTTTCACACTTAACGACCATTGCAGCATCCTTATAGTCGTGTGATCAAAATTCAGATGCTTGGAAGCTGGTTCCTATTTATGACGGTCGCAGTGTCCTGGGGTCCTGTGATCCGGTTATGACCTTCCAACAAGCAAAGTCAATGGGGAGCCAAGTTCACTTAACAACCGTGTTACTGACTTAAACAAATGCAGTGGTTCACTTTTTACAGCTACGACAGGGAAAGTTGTAAAATGCGGCAAACTCACTTAACAAATATTTCACTGAGCAACATATATTTTGGGCCCAGTTGTGGTCGTAATGCAAGGACTGCCTCTACAGTAAAGCTTACGTATGACCTTGGGGGAATCAATCCAGGCCAAAAATTTGACATGACTGTATTTTATTCCCAGGAGAGAAGGGTCCCGGGGGATGATGGGAGACCGAGAGAGGCAGGTGAGTCACGTTCACTGTGCGTTTGATAAGATGAAAGGTTGACAGGGAGAACAATCCCGTTAAGTGGGACGACTTTGCCTTCAGAAGTTGTAGATGCTCCAGCACTGGAGCTCTATGGAGACGCTCAGTCATCCAGGTCACAATTGTTCCAGAGGTGCTTTTCCTAGAGGCAACTGGACTTTCTGGGTTTTTTTTCTTGAAAATGTTCTGCTTCTTCAGCTCTGACTGGCTGGTGGGGAATGGAGGTTTTTCGGAAGAGACTGGACAATCGATTGTCTGAAATGATTCAAAGTTTTCTACTGGAGGGGGGGAGGGGGGTTGGTCTAGAAGTCCTCCAAGGTCCCTTCCAACACCTTTATTCTGTTATTTTGGGATGGTGTAAGGCAGGGCTGTCAAAACTCCCAGCCCACGGGCCGGATGCATCACACGCTGGCCGCGCCTGGTTTAGGGAACGGGGAAAAAGTCTCGATACATCACATGACACAGGCGTTTGAAACCCCGGTATAAGATCTCCTGCCTTGAGTAGGAGATCGGTCTAGAAGACCTCAGGTGTCTTCCAGGCCTATCATTCTGTGTTATCTGCCCTTCCTAAAACAAAAGCTTCAATTTTATACACATTTTTCAAAAATTTTCTGAAACAATATCTGACTGCAGAATTTTTCAACGCTCTGTAGCACTTTGAAGAAAGGAGTGCTTTGCAGCACTTGAAAAGTCTAAAACCTCTTAAAAGTCCCAATGCTTCAGACTGTTTTCCTTAGTTCAGTTGCTTGTGAGCTTCTGGTATTTTCTTTAGGACAAATGAGCCACCAGGAAAAACAAGAGCTTTTCGAAATACCTGCTACACAACCCTTGTGGCGCTCCCCGACCTTTTATCTTCTCCTTGTAGTAGGGAACTAACTGCCCAGCTTCCGAAATCTTCGCCAGTGCCTCCCTTAGCATTCCTCCCTGTACCCGTTGGATCATTGCTGTTCTTCTCTCCTTCCCCTCTTTCAGCGCTATGCAGAGGAACGCCACAGGGATCCAGATCGCCACTCCAGAGACGGCTGGGGCAGCTATGGGTCGGACAGGCGCATGAATGAGGGGCGGAGAATACCTCCACAGTCCCGGTAAGTGGCTTGAAAATGGTGTCGAGTCCAGAAACCAGCTAAGTTACAAGCAGACCATAGCTGCAAGGGATCCTTGACTTACAACAGCAATCGGGACCCCAATTGCCTTCGTTTCCCACGATCTGGTCATAAAGTGCAACTGAATCATTTAGCAAAGGCAGTCCTGGTTTGCCGTTGTTAATTGAATCCCTCGGTCGTTAGGTTAGGCAACATCTTCTTGCCAGCTTCCCACAGCCAGTGGGGAAGCTGATGGGAAGTTGCAAGTCCCAGGCCTGCTGATAGGTTGGTGGCTGGGGTTTGAGTTTTCTTTTGAAGAGGAGGATACACAAGATGTGCCCTGTGGGTTGGTGGAGGACATAAGAAGTGACACATGGGCTGAGGAAGGTGTGAGACCCAAAGGTGCTTTTTTTTCAGGAGGTAACTGGCCTTTCCTGTTTTATTCTTTGGAGACGTTTCACTTCTCATCCAAGAAGCTTCTTCAGTTCTGGCTGGATGGTGGGGAATGGAGCTGAAGAAGCTTCTTGGATGAGAAGTGAAACGTCTCCAAAGAATAAAACAAGAACGGCCAGTTGCCTCCTGAAAAAAAAGTATCTTTGGGACAACCATGGCCTGGATGACAGAGAATCTCTACAGAAAGTACGTGAGAGTTTAACAGAGTAATAGAAGGAACCTAGGAGATCTTTTAGTCCAATCTTCTCCACAGGCAGAAGGATCCTAGAGCATTACAGACAAATGGCTCTCCAATCTCTTCTTGAAAAGCTCCAGTGTTGGAGGGTTCACAACTTCTAGAGCAAGTGGCTCCACTGATTTAATTGTTCTAAATGTCAGGAAATCCCTTCTTCATTCTAGGTTGCTTCTCTCCTTGATTACTTCCTATCCTTTGCTTCTTGTCCTGCCTTCAGGTGCTTTGGAGAATAGGTTGACCCACCTTTTCTTCGTGGCAGCCCAGCATGATGTGAGTGCTCAGGGCCTGAGGGAACGTTTGAGAGTAGAGGAGACTTACACCAGTGATCTATAACCTTCCTGCTGACTTCCCCATTGACTTTCTGGGGAATCCATCAGGAAAGCTAGCAAATGATGGTCGTAGGGTGCACTTGGCAACCAGGTGCAAGTGCAAACAGGTTCCCAAGCACCCAGATAGGTTCACATGACCACAGGGGCACTAGGATGGCCCAAACTCCAAGAACCACTACCTTTGGAGTGATTTAGTGAATCAATGTGTATTCCCTGCAGCCATTTCTTGCTAGAAAAGTCTAGAAACTGGCAGAAAACATTCTAAATCGCTGTTATATGAGTGGAAAACACTGCAGCCAGGGATTAAGGTGAGTCAGTTGCCAAGTGTCCAAAATGCATTCATGTGACCACAGAATTGTACACAGACATTGAAATTCCAAAAAGGGCCATAAATAGCTTTTCAAGGGTCCATTGAAACTTCAAACAGTTATTAAGCAAGTGGACATGAAGCGATACTTACCTATAGCTGGTTTGTTTATTTGTTAATCGAATTTCTACATCGCTCATCATATTTCCTTGACACTGGGCAGTTTACAAATAAACCAGTAAAATGACATGAAGGCCATAATTCAAAACGAAGCTCACAACCAGATTAAAACAGGGTTAAAAAGAACAGTTGCTGAGTTAAAAGGCTGAGGAAGCACCTTCGGGTTGCATGACACTCTTACACACACACACACACACACACACACACACACACCCTTTCAGGCCAGTTGGCAGAACCAGGTCTTAACCAGAAGGCAGGAGAGTCAGTGCAGGCCTCACCATGGGCTATCATGGGAACTTCAACAGGAGCTTTCAACTAAACCTTTCTGGTCCAGCCTTCTGAAAAGCAACATTTTTTTTACATTTGTAAACTCAATGAGAATGGTGCGGAGAAGACAGCTGCTGCTTTCGTGTTTAGCAATCCTACTGTATTTCCCCCAAAATAATACCAGATAGATAGATAGATAGATAGATAGATAGATAGATAGATAGATAGATAGATAGATAGATAGATAGATAGATATTTGCCACCAAAAAAGGCCCCAAATCTTATTTTCCCGGGGGGGGGGGAATGTCATCCACTGACCCCATTTGCACGTGTTGCCCCCAGCCTCCTTTTCACTATCAGAGGCCTTCAGGAACTTCTTCAGCTTTGGATAGTTGCAACCAGGCCTCGCACACCTCAGCCCATTTCTTCTGCAGCCAGTAAGGCTTTCCGGAAGGCCTCTGTAGCCAATAACAGAGCTCCGGATTATCCTACCCTTGCACCCTGGAATGGGCTGGGATCTTAGGGCTTATATTGGGCGCATGTGTAAAAATCAAGCTAGGATTTTCACGGTAGGTCATATTTTGGGGGAAATACAGTAACGGTGGGGGTGTGAATGTTTGGCTGATCCAAACATTCAGTAAGATAGTATGATTCATAAATACAATAGATATAACACCACACTTCTGAACAGTGTCTTTTTTTTTTTTTTTTTTTTTAAGAAAAGTATTTTTAAAACCCGTTAAAACATTTACCATATAAGTTCTCTCTTCTGTGGGTAGTTTTTACGACCTCCTGAACTTGAGAGTTTTCGGGATTATCTTAGAAGTGTTTTAGAAAAACTCTTTTACCACTGAATCCGTGACAAACTCCTTGCCTTTCAGAGATGGTCGTGACTGGGGGGATCACATTAGAAAATTTGAAGGCCATCCCGGTCGCTCCTGGCCAGGGAACGATGATGGGGGCCCACCAGGACGTGAACATGAGCGATGGCGAGGTATTTTTTTTTTCCCCCTTCACAGTGGCAGTTTTCCTTTGAAAAAGCTCCTCCTGTTGTTTAGGCTTTGGGGATAGGACGTGGGCAAGGTTGAGCCTTCCAGGATCCTATTCTGTGCAGAACAGAAAAGCCGGGGAAAGAAATATCTATATATATGCTTATTTGTTTATTTATCCTCTAAGCCTTTCTCCATTCTCCAGGTTACAGGTAGTCCTCGACTTACGGCCACAATTGAGCCCAAAATTTCCATTGCTGAGCAAGACAATTAAGTTAGTTTTGCCCCATTTGGTGACCTCTCTTTACAGCTGTTAAGTGAATCACTGCAGTTTTTTAAGTTACCAACACAGTTGTGAAGTGAATCTCTTTTCCCCCGTAGACTTTGCTTGTCAGAAGGTCGCAAAAGGGGATCATGAAACCCCCGGAACACTGCAGTTGTCATAAATACATGGCAGTTGTCAAATGTCCAGATTTTGATCACGGGGATGCTGCAAGTGTGAAAAGCGGTCGGTCATAAAGTCACATTTTGCAGTTCTGTTGTCACTTCAAACAGTTATGAAAGGAACATAAGTCGAGGACAGCCTGTATAGTCTCCTAAAGCAGGTCACATCATTTCCCCATTTTTTTTAAAAAAAGGACTTTACTTCATGCTTAACTGTTTTTGAAACGAATCGAGTGACAAAGGATGATTTGAAGAAATGAAGGATCGTTTTTTTCAACGTTGAATTGACCAACCTTCCCTTTATTGTGGTTGTCCTTGTTTGAATAAGTGCTTAGTGTCTGACTAATGTCCAGATATTCCACCCTTTCCACTCTCCTGTCCCAGGGCAACCCAGCCTTTTGTGGAGGCACTGCAAGATCCTTATGTCTAGATCTTTCTCTAGTTAATGTTAAGGGCTCTTACATTTGGGCAGAAGGAGACTGTCAGATTCCAGCGGTTACCCCCATTTAAATCATGAGTCTTGAGCCAAACTCCCAAAACTTCAAAAGGATTTATCGGGAGTTAACATGTCCGGCACTGCCTGGGTGTAGCTGACTCTGAAGCGTATCATTCATTGTCACCCTTGACCCTGGTTTTCCTCCCCACCCCTCTGGGTGTATCATAATTCATATATCCTCCAATGGGACATCTCCATAGCCCAGAGTCATCAATCATGCTCTCCAGTTCGAATTTTGCAGGACAGAAACTTCAGTCACCTAGAAACTATCTTTGAAAAACTATTTATGGAATGCACTTTCGCTTTGCAAGCTGCCGCACTGCTCCCCCCTCCCTTTCCGTTGGCAACTCTTAAAAAGACCATAGAAATATTTTATGAGTTGACAGAGAGATCAGTTGGTGCTGCAGCTCAAACAGCTTTTGGGAGTGGCATTTATAATTAGACGGGATCCTATGAAGGAAGCTCTATTCCCCAAATTTGATAGGTTCAGAAATTAACAGAAGGGAATATCTGTAGCTTGTAGTTCAAGATTGAACTTGTTAAGCCTGGGTTCCCCAACCAGGGTTAAGGAGACAAGCTAAACAGAATGTGCAGCGTTAGTCATATAGGCATACAGATAAATGAGTGAGATAAGTTTGTATGTTAGTTAACATACAGTAAAAATAACATACGCTTGTGCTATCAAAAATATAGTTTATTCCATTTAGAGTTTATACCATAGTCAAAATAACAGTCCATTAGTCATGTATCGTTTTTAATCAGTCCATTCAAGGATATTCAGTTAGCAAAGTCCGTGTAGAATACCCAATGTCAGTTTACTTACAATAAATCAACAGTCCTTTTTCTCTCTCCCGTTGGAGTAAGGAAAAACGCAGTCTTCATCCAGTAATTAGGGATCATCAAGCCAGAGAGAGCAAGTTGATGTTCCTTGCTTCTTTTATGGTGCTCTCACAACCACTCCCTTAATTACATTCCTACAGTTAAAGTTGCAGACACTTTAACTTACAAACCATGATAACATATTTATTATTTTACCTAAACCAGTTAGGGTAAACAATGTTATCCCTAACAGAACTGTGGACTCTGTAGTTTTCTCTGATCTTGCTTGTTTTGTGGCAGACGTTTCATGACCCAACTATATAACATCAGTGCTAGAAAGGAGTGTGGGGTTTCCTCTGTGTTTATGTCAAGGGACTTACCACTATCAACTCAGACAAGCAATCCAGTAGTAAGCAGCAACCTAATTTAAGGAACTATCAAGAGGAAAACAATACTGACAGGGCAAGCCACAGGTAGTCCTCAACTTACAGCTACAATTGAGCCCAAATATGTTGTGAGTTTTACCCCCCTTTTACAACTTTTTTTTGGGCCACCGTTGTTAAGTGAATCCCTGCAATTGTTAAAATAGTAACATGATTGTCAAGTGAATCTGGCCTCCCCCTGGACTTTGCTTGCCAGAAGGTCACAAAGGGGATCGCACGATTCCGGGACCCTGCAGTTGTCATAACTATGAACCCTTTCCCAGGCATCCGAATGTAAATCCCACAGCCATGGGGATGCTGCCGACAGCCGTAAGTGTGAAAAAGGGTCGCAGGTCACTTTTGTCAGTGCCAGTGTCATTTCAAAGGGTCCACCTAAGTGAACTGTTGTAAGTTGAGGACTACCTGTACAAACAGAGACCAAATCCCACTTGCCTTCCAGCACTGATGATGTTTCCTGGTTGGGTCGTGAAAGGACCCCACAATTTTCAGCATTGCTCTCCTTCCAAGAGTTCCTTTTCCTAATTTTGTGCAAATCTACAGTGGAGGAAATCAAAGCAATTCAGACCGGCAAATGTGAATTAATCCTGTCTTTTCTAGGAGGGGGCAGACCACGGCGTGGCCACATAATGCCGCGAGGTGGAATGTCTGGGTAAGAAGCCTTCAGCCTTCTGAATTCAGAGTAAGGTTAACCTTTTCTCATTATGCATTTGACCTAAATTGCAAACCTAGATGGCTTTTGTACACCTCTTTGTCTCCCCCTCTACTTCCCAAGCTGGCCCTTCCTCTCCCAAGACAGCATTTGGAGGGGGGTTTTAATGTTGCATTATCTGCGCTCTTAAGATCACCCTAAGGCAGGGGGCTCCAACCTTAGCCACTTTAAGATTTGTGGACTGAGTTGGCTGAGGAATTCTGGGAGTTGAAGTCCACAAGTCTTAAAGTGGCTAAGGTTAGAGACCTCTGCCCTAAGGGATCTGTGTCTATGTTTGAGATCCATGTTCTCCTCCCAATTACACCTTAGAGTCCTGGGTTACTTCATTTTCTTCTTGTCTTTCCTTGGAGCGAAGGGAAAGGCTGTCTTGCTCAGCTTTCCTCAACTTTGGGACCAAACAACGTTCAACTCCCAGCATTCCTCAAGCAAGGATGGAATTCTGGGACTTTGAAGTCATGCACATCCCAGCAGGGGAACTCTTAGGCGTTGACATCTACTCATCTCACCTGGGGAATTCTGAGCATCAAAGCCCGCACATTCTGGCTGTGGAATTCTGGGAATTAAAAGTCCACCCATCCTGGCTAGGTTAGGAAACTGGTGCAGCCACGTCCATCTGGCCTGAACAATTTCGGTGCTGCCACCAGGGTAATGATTCCTTGCAAAAGAGGAAGCAACCTGGAGCACAGCTGGGGATGGGAAGGGGCTCCTGGTCTGCCCTTCTCATGATGGGCTCTCTCTCTCTCTCTCTCTCTCTCTCTCTCTCCCTCCCAGACAAGGAGGATTCCTCCCAGGTGGCCCACCGGAACCGAATGCCCCGGGAGAGGGCTTTGCAGGGCAAGAGAGGGCAAACCGGCCCAGCGACCCCCGGTTCAGCTGTCACTATTGAATGTTTTTATTGTTTTTAACTGTACAAAATGGCAACCAAGACGAGGGACAAAGATACTCGACACTACGATTCAACGTACCCACTGACTGTGACTTTTAAGTTAACCTTCGTTGTTTCACTTCCTAGCTCAGTATGTGAAGCCATTCATATTTTTTTTTCTTTTTTTGGTAACGTGTTTCTGTAGGTGCTGCCGCACACGCTCATCCTTTCAAAAGAAAACGTGTTTCTTTTACGAGGCATTCCATTTTCTATAAATAAAGAGGGGAAAAAAAAGTACAATTTACCCAGATAAATTGGTGTTCTGAAGGCTCTTCAGGGAGCGGCCTGCCTAAATCACCTCCAGGGGGGAAAAGGGGATTTGTATATAGGCCTTGGCCACTTTTTAAGACCTGTGGGCTTCCATTCCCAGAATTCTGGGAGTTGAAATCCACCAGTCTTAAAAGTCACCCAAGTTAGACACCACCTGGCGGTAGAGCAAGTTACTGCTCAGGTAGCTTTGAAGTTCACATTTTTATATTGCTTTGGCAACGTACTAAGGCTGTCAAACTCCTGGCCCAAGGGGGACATCACATGCTGGCCACACCCACACCCAGTTTAGCAAAGGAGGGAAAAGTCCTGCTACGTCACGTGACGCCACCATGACGCTGTGAGTTTGACACCCCTGAGCATCGCTGATGAATGCAAAGATCTCTCTCGCTCTGCAGATTGAACCAAAAATATGCTCTTGACGTGCCTGGCTATTTTTTTTTTTTTCCTTCTCTATGCAGCAGAACGGAGCTTTTTCAAATTTGGAAAATGCCTAACTTGATCCCACTGGCATGTCAGATAACATGCAAAAGTATTTAAACAAAAAAAAAAAAAAAGAATTTTCACGAATGAAGGTGAACATGCAAGTGTCCCGGGATAATTTTGCAGGCTCCAATCTGGGTTTGGTGACCTGGACCAGAGTTTTTGCCTTCTGAGCTTTCGGACTTGTGCTGGAGACCATCCTCAGGGAACTTC
The DNA here is from genome assembly GCA_033807585.1 of Hydrophis major. Classification (NCBI taxonomy): domain Eukaryota; kingdom Metazoa; phylum Chordata; class Lepidosauria; order Squamata; family Elapidae; genus Hydrophis; species Hydrophis major. Next base: position 7,966,558 of record CM066328.1, read on the forward strand.
TGTCTAGCAGAGTGTGTGCTTTCAGCTTTTCTGTGTGTGGTATTTATATGATGCCTCTTGTGTGTAGCTTTTCGGCTGTTGATTGGGGGGTTGATGGCTAGTTATTAACAAGGCTGTTTCCTTGTTCTGCCAAACCCTCACCTCCTAAGTACAGATACAGGTAGTCCTTGAGTTATGACCACAATTGAGGCCCAAAATCTATGTTGCTAACTGAAGCATCTGTTAAGTGAGCGCCCCATTTTACGACTTTCCTTGCCACGGTTGTTAAGTGAAACATTGCATTTGTTAGTAACATGGTTGTTGTGAGATGTACATAAAAATGAATCAACCGACTATTGATAATGTGATCCATAGGATGCTTAATTAGGGAAGATACTGCAGTACCGGACCCTCCCTCCTAAGCCAACCATGTTTATAGGAGTAAAGAGACGCTTCTATTTAGTGAATATAGCTTATATAGGTTTATCAAATCACATGGTTACATAACACTTCCTGTTGTCCATATATAGAAGTTATGCAATATTTTCATAAGAAAGTTCCAACCTTCCATAGAAAACTCCCAATGTTCTCGTTATAGTCAGATTTCCTGTTATTCAAATACCAGAAGATAATAAGAAAACCATTAATATCTCTTAATGTGATTTATAATGTCAGAGCACCCTAGCACATACCTCTAACTTATGCCAAATACATAGTTTTGCAATCTTGTATAATTTCTAGCAGAAAACACATTGCATAAATGTTCTGAGCTTTAAAAGTGTAGGCTGCGAACACAAAATGGCTTCAGTTTGGCTCTTTACATTCTCAGGTGTAATAACCAAATTTTCACCTGTAACAGTTGTTAAGGGAATCTGGCTTCCCCGTTGATTTTACTTGTCAGGCGCCGAAGGGGATCACAGGACACTACAGCCGCTGTAAGTATGAACCACTTGCCAAGCATTTGAATTTTGATCACATTACCATGGGGATGCTACAACAGTTGTAAGTGTGAAAAAATGTGAGTCACTTTTTCCAGTGGCATTATGACCTTGAACAGTCATTAAATGACCTGTTGTAAGTCAAGGACTACCAGTAGTCCTTCACTTACGACCACAATTCAGCCCCAAATTCCTGCCGTTAAGTGAAAATTTGTTAAGTGAATTTTGTCCCACTTTGCAACTTGCCACAGTTGTTAAGTGAATTGCTGTGTCAGGATTCCGGCAGTTACTCCAATTAAATCACACTCCCAAAACTAAAAGATTTATTTGAAGTGAACATTCTATGTCCGGCGTTTACCTGGGCGCAGCCAACTCTGAGATATATAATTCACTGTCACCCTTGATCCTGCTTTCCCCCCCCCCCACCCTTCTGGGTGTATCATCCAATGAAACACATCCATAGCCAAGAGTCATCAATCATGCTCTCCAATTGGATTTTTACAGGCAGACACTTCAGTCCTCTAATCAGTCTTTGAAGAAAATATGAGTGGAATGTATTTTCAATTCCACACTGCCGCCTGCTGTTTGAAACTCCCCCCACCCCTTCTTTCTGTTGTCAACTACAAAATATGAGTTGACATGCTGCAGTGGTTAAGTTAGTAACACGGCTGTTAAGTGAATCTGGTTTTCCCATTGACTTTGCTGGTCAGGAGGTCGCAAAAGGGGCTCACCCCTTAAGCCGTCATAAATATGAATCAGTTACCAATAATCTAAGTTTTCATCACGTGACCACAGGGATGCTGCAGTGGTCAGAAGTGTGGAAAAATGGTCATAAGTCACTCAGCAAACTTTTTTAAGTCAACTACTACCTATACTTGATAAGCTGGGAATAAATCGGCACTGCTGTTGATTGATGAATCCAAAAACTCAGAAGACGAGACCTCTGGCCCCCATGACCGACCCAGATTAGATTCTGCAAAAAGAATTCTCTACCTCTTTCTGAGCTGTGGCCCTTGACAGGAGTTGGGCCTGGATTAGGAGCCCAGGTCACGACTTCAGCCTGGCGCCACTGCTGCCACTCACAAAGACCACCGCACACTGTTCCTTTAATTGCCATTGCTCCTGTGGCCCACCCCTGGGATCTTCCATGTACCTTCCGGTGTCCCAAAGGTGCTTTTTTTTTTTACAGGAGGCAACTGGACTTCCTGTTTTTTCTTTGAAGACATCTCTCTTCTCATCCAAGAAGCTTCTTCAGCTCCGACTGGATGGTAGGGAACGGAAGGATTTATATTCCTTGCAGACACCTCTGGTCATTTGCATCCTTTTAGAATTGAGGCCACTTGGAGGTTTGTCTGTTTCCTCAGGATCACCTCAGTGGTGCAAATGGATGCGGAGCCTTCTTGGAACTGTTGAAAGGACTGTGTTGTAGACTGGAGGTAAGTGATGTCCTCTCCCTCCGTCTGTTGAGAGGGGGTTGATCAATTTTGGCACAAATGGCCTCTTTAGGAGAACAAACCCATCAGAGCTAGACTGAGTGGTCCATCTGCATTTCAAAGACAAAAGCCACTCTTGAAGACAACAAAGTCCATCTTTTAGACAGAGAGGACCACTGGTTTGAAAAGAGGGGTCAAAGGCCATCTATGTCCAAATTGAACAGCCCTCTCAACAGGAGGAGGGATATGACATCATCTACAGTCTACAATACCTTTCCACACCAATTTGTACCACTTGAGGATGCTGAAAAGCCACTAGGTCACCTCAATGACTTAAACAGTGGTCGCCAACCAGTGGGCCGGGGACCACTGGTGGTCCACAAGAAAATGTTGGTGGTCTACAGAGGACACAAGGCTGCGCCACCCGTATAGCCCGTGGGAACACAAGGCTTGCGTCCCTTGCATTGTGAACACTACGAGGTAATGAGGGGAGGGGGGAAAGGGCAGAGGGGGGGAAAACTTGCCCCACGCACCTCACCTGGCACTGGGCTGCAGCTTTCCGCTTCTGCTTTCGTCTGCATGCAAGGAAAGCAGCCAAAGTCTGTCTTTCTCTCCCCCAAACTCCGCCAGAAATGAGTCTTTAGGACCCTGCAGGGCCTCCTGCTCCAAGAGGCTGCGCTGGTGCAACAAGTCTCATAAAAACTCATTTTTGGCAGAGCTTGGGGGAGAGAGAGAAAGACTTCTGCTGCTTTCCTTGCATGAAGCCAAAAGTCTCCCCCCCCCCCCGAGAACAGCTGGAGATAATATTTTGGGATCCCAAATAAAGAATTATTGGTTGGTAGGAAAACGGGGTGGGGAATTTTCCTGCAGACTTTTTGGGGGGATTTTCCCAGGGTCTCTAGCCTGTGAGTTTGGTGGTCTCTGAGGTCCAAAAGGTTGGCAACCCCTGATCTAAAAGGATGCAAATGACCGGCTGTGTCTGCAAGGAGTATCAATCCTTCCATTCCCCACCATCCAGTCAGAGCTGAAGAAGCTTCTTGGATGAGAAGCGAAACGTCTTTAAACAAAAACCTGAAACAGCCCATGATCTGAGGGCACAGATGAACTTCCAAGTGGTCTCAATGACTCACTCAAAGAATGCAAATAACCAGCTGCCTGCAAGGAACACAAATCCTTCCGTTCCCCACCATCTAGTCGGAGCTGAAGAAGTTTCTTGGACGAGAAGCAAAACGTCTTCAAAGAAAAAAAAAATGAGAAAGTCCAGTTGCCTGTTGAAAAAAGCAACTTTGGGAAAACCGTGACTGAGAATCTTCATGGATATTTACCTTCAGGTGGTGATTCCCTCTGTTGAGAGGCCTGTGCTGGATTTCCTTAACGACGGCGTGATTCGCTTAACCACTGCAGGAAATCCACTCAACAACCATGACCAAAAAAGGTGGTAAAATTGGACGTGACTCGCCACTTAACTGCCTTGTCTGGCAACAAAAAAATCTGCTACTGATTGGTGTCATAAACTGAGGACTACCTGCACCTGTGTTCATAAGGCACGGTGTGGCCCAAGGGGCCCCAGTTCCTCTCCTAACCCAAGACTGGCCGCCTCCCACAACACCCTCCTGAGTATCAGCTTAAATTTGTCATGTGAGGGTGGAGCCACTCATTTTGCGGTACCTGACCAGGCAAAGGAGAACACGGACAATTGGAAAGGGCAACTGCTAGTCCCCGAACTTACAACTTACAAAGTTTGTTTAGTGACCAAACTTACAACAGCGCTGAAAAAAGGGACTTATGTCCGTTTTTCACACTTATGACTGTTCAAAATTTAAGATGCTTGGCCACTGACCCCTATTTAGGACGGTTGCAACATCTCGGGAGTCATGGCATAGCTTTTTACAAGCTTCTGACAAGCGAAGTCCATGGGAAAACCGGATTCACTTCGTAAGCGTGCAACTCCCTTAGCAACTGCAGTGATTCACTTAACTCTGGCAGGATAGGTCGTAAAACGGGGCAAAAATCCACTTAGCAACTTGCTTAGCAACGGAGATTTGGAGTCAATGGTGATCGTAAGTCGAGGACTACCGATGCGAAGAGAGGTTTGGATTGGAGGAGGTGAGGATGAAGGACCTGCTGTTTTTAAATTTCTTGTCAAATGATTGCAAGGAAATATACTACATGTTTAGCACAGGAGGGAAAAGTCCCGCTACGTCACATGACGCCACCATGAAGCTGTGAGTTTGACACCCCTGAGCATAGCTGATGAATGCAAAGATCTCTCTCGCTCTGCAGAGTCTACATGTATTCGTTTTAATTTTATTTGTATTAGTTTTTCCAACATCAGGAATGTGGTTTTACAATATTTTTCCGAAACATCTTTTACTTGTTCAATACTTGTGTTTCACTACGAAACTATGTGATGGAGCTTAGTTTTGGGGGAGGAAAATAAAGGGGGGAAAATTCTGCCTCTGCCTACCAGCATCCATTGGTATTCATCTGGCTAGTGTTAGTGTGTGAGAGAGTTGAAGGCTGTTTGGAAACGGAAACAGAATTTGCTGTGTGAGCAAGGAGACAGCAAGGAGCCTGGGTGTGGCTTAGCTCAACTGTTCTGTACTAAAGCTGCTTGGTGCTCTGAAACTGAAACTCCTCTGCTTGTGTTTTGCATTTGGAAGAGATTTTTTTCCAGGTGGGGAGGGGGAATAGAATTCCTTAGCATCAGAGCGCATTAATAATAATAATATACAAAATACTAATGCTCTGATGGTTATTTCAAAAAATCCTTAGTGAGCACCTAAGCACATACGGGCTTTATGGCTTTACGGTTCTGGAGATTTTGTGATGATGCAAGAGTGTTATTTCGCTTTTATATATATAGATTTTCAAGACTGTACTAGCAATAATGTTATCATCCACAATATGCTTCTCAGTTTCCCCATAGAAGCATATATGAGATTTTACAGTGATCTATAGATTTGAAGGAGCTGAACCGAATCCGCTTGCTGGAATCAGGAAATAGATAAATATAATTTGAAATGAAGAAGCAGACGATTTACAAGGTCGTAATAACTGCCCTGTTTAATGCTGGAAAACAGTGCTGGAAAAGGTAGCTTTATAATCAGTCCTCAGACTTAATGTCCATGGCAGTGTCACATTATCGGAGAAATTGGCAATAAAATATGATTTGCCCTTATGTGAAGTTGTGGTGAACAACCTGCCATGATTTCTATTTGGTTTCTATTTTCATTTAGTCTGGGACACTCACTGAAAGACTGCTCAGCAACAGAAGTGCTGATCCCAATTACGGTCGTGGACTCTGAGGACCACCTACGCTGCGATTTGAAAGCAGTCCAAAAACCGATCAAAGTCAGCACTCCAAAAGTTAGAAAATATTTTATTTTAAGGCTCTGCCTGCCTGATGCTGGACAACAGGACATGAAAAAATCCTGCACTAACTGGAATTATTTACTGCCGTTCTGCTACCAATTCCCTCCAGCCTCCCTTATACCCATCATCCTCTGCCTCCCCTTGCTTTCTGAAAGGACGAAGGCTCCTTAGCCATAACCTACCATAGGAGAATGTGGCGCTAGGGATTTGAACTGCTGATTTTTCTCATGGACAAGCTCGTTGTCTTAGCCACCAAGAAGTGGCTCAGTGGCTAAGACGCTGATCTTGTTCATCAGAAAGGTCGGCAGTCCAGCAGTTCAGATCCCTAGCGCCACATAACGCCCGTTCCTTGTCCCAGCTTCTGCCAACCTAGCAGTTGGAAAGCACGTAAAAATGCCAATAGAAAAATAGGGATCCCTTTGGTGGGAAGGTAACAGTGTTCCGTGCACCGTCAGTCATGCTGGCCACATGACCATGGAGACGCCTTCGGGCAGTGCTGGCTCTTCGGCTTTGTAATGGAGATGAGCGCCGTCCACTAGAGCCGGAAAGGACTAACACGTATGTGCAAAGGGAACCTTTACCTTAAAGCACTTTTAGTCCTTGAGTTATGATCAGTATTGTTAATGACAGGACTGAATGCAGGGGACTTCACACCAGCCCTCTAATGAATGCAGGAGTCCCCAAACTGGGTGGCAGCCCATTACCAGACCATGGCTTAATCTTCACCAGGCAGCATAAGTGGCCAGCCAATGCACCCCACATCTGCATGTGTGCACAGCGCGAGCATCACCATGGACATTTGTGATCCCACTTGTGCGAGCCTCGGCACTCACAGCCCCTCTCGTGTGAGCGTCACTGTCAGTCTGTGCTCCATTCGAAATCCAAGAAAGAAACACTCAGACTCCAGTGGTTAGAGCAAAGTTTTTTCTTTTACTAAATTTCAAAGCAGAAGCTACAGGGAAAGAATTTGGCGCGCAGATCACATATACAAAGGGATGGAATTGTTCCCAGCCCGCAAGGTCCAAAAGACTCTTCCAATTAAAAGTTCTGAATATGATCATGTGGGCATCTTCAGGTGGTGATGAGGCCTCTGTCCGTTGACCTTGACATATTTTGATAAAACTTCGCAGCTGTGCAAAAGAAGGCAAGGCAAGGAAATAGAAACTTAAAGACAAGGATTTATACTCCCCCTCCTCCTTTTCACCCATAGCACAGGAATGTAACACCTCCAGCTTTCTTCCTCTCCAGCTCCCCCCTCCCTCCATGACAGCCGAACGAGAGTAGTGAGCATAGCAGTCGAAAAGGTGTAGAAAGGGTCGAAGGCAGAGAAGAGATCTTGAGACTGACAGTCACTATAGATAGACACTTGCAATCCCAGTCACACGAGCCTTGTTGTGGGTACTCGCAGCCCCTCTTGTGTGTGTCAAGCTTCCAAGTAACATGTCCCCAGAAATAAAAACCAAGGCATCCTATCTTTTTTTAAAGTCTCTTTATTTGGAACGTATCAAATTGGCAAGGACTTGGTGTAATTCTGACTCTGGCTAGATCCCAGAATTACACCCATCAAAAGCAAAATTTTGAAACTCCCCCCCCCCCCCAGTCACAATCTCCAATCAATCCTCAGTCCGGTGACCGCAAACTCCACCTTCCTCCAGCTGCAAGGCATCTTCTCTGTTCCCACGGGAAAGGATGCCACCTAGAAATAACATCCCCCCTTTATCTCTATCACCTCCCTTTCCACAGCTAGAGGGTGGAGAACCATCAAATTCCTTTGCAGAAAACCTAAAGAGAGCTAAGAAAAGAATAGGCAAAGGCTACAAACGAAATACGGCACCTTGAGGGTCGACGGAGCGTCATTGCGGACACTTGCGGTCCTACTCGTGCCAACCTCAGGGGCGCTCACAACCCCACTCCTACGCGCATCGCTCTAGACTGAGTGCCGAAACAGGAGCGCGCACACGTGAGCGAGAGGGCACCGGAAATCAGAAGAGCAGCTCCCTGGCACCGTGCATGTGGGAGCGCCGAAAACTGGAAAAGCAACTGAACTTCTAGTTTCCAGCATGTGCATACGCGCCAGCCACGTGGTCTTCTGGTTTTGAATGCACGCCAGAAACCAGAAGCTCAGATTCGCGGTGCATGCATCCGTGTCGAGGAGCTGCTCTTCTGGTTTCCGGCACTCCCACGTGCACAAAGACGAGCTGGCTGGCACGCATATGTGCACGACAGAATCCGGAAGAGCAATGGGCAGCAGCTGGCGTACCCAGGCACGTGCACCATAGGTTCACCATCGCGGCGATAGACACTCGCAATCCCGCTCACACTCGCATCATTGTAGCTCCCACTTGTGCAAACGTCACAATGGACCCTCGCGATCCTGCTCGCATGAGCCTCGCAGTGCTCTTGTGGCACCCCTGGGTCAAGTGATTGTGACTCAGGGATGAGTGAGGAGGTTGTAAAGCACTTTGTCAGCTTCACTCGGTAGTTGAAGAGTTTATACTGACAAACCACAGACTCACAATTCAAAGATGTAGTAATTGGAGTTTATTTCTTCGGCTGGTCTCACGACAATCACCAAAAAGCAACACTGGGACAATTCCAAATAAAGTTAATGCTAAGAGCTCAAATCTTCCTTGCGGGAAGGAAAAAAAGAACTTTGGAGTCCATGATTTCTTTCTGGTACTTAAATTTACCTTTCTGGAACATGCTTCTTTCCCAAACAACACGCACAGGTAGGAGTTTTCATTTATTTAGGGGTCTCTTTTGGCAAGGAGAAACTTTTCTCGGATCTCTGCAAAATGTGCACTCCATGTCTCGTGCCCGAGACTGAGCCACAGGTTGATTCGTGTTAGGAGCTGCCTGAGACCTTGTAGAAATTTCCCAGTATTCTTGTGGACCAAACAATTTTGTTTCTTAAGGATTTCTTTTAAAGTTCTTTAGATTTAAAAGATCTTGGAAGTTCAGGGGCTGTAAAGACAGAATGTGTTGCAGGATTTTTCAGGTCAAGATAAGGAATTTCAAAACCGTCTACCTTCCAGGGTAGTTATTCTCATTCAGATATTTTTGTTGCTGAGTGTATAATTAATTCTTACGCAGGTCATCCATCTGGTTTTCGTTGCTGAGGTGGGACTAGAACTCTCACATTCTAGCCTGGTTCCTTATTCACTGGACCAAAGGGGCTATCTATGAAATGGATGAGTGGGCTCTATAGGAAGAAAAGGTTGACTCTATAAATTGGTGGAAGGGAGAAAGGGAGAGAAGGAGGAAGAGAAAAAGGGAGGAAAGAAGGAAGGGATGGAACATGGGAAAGGGAGGGAGGAAGGAAGGAAAAGAACAGGAAGGAAGGAAAAGAAAGGGAGGGAGGAAATAAGGAAGGAAAAAAACAGGAAGGAAGGAAAAGAAAGGGAGGAAGGAAAAGGGAGGGAGCAAGGAAATAAGGAAAAGAACAGGAAGGAAGGAAAAGGAAGGGAGGGAGAAAATAAGGAAATAAGGAAGGAAAAGAACAGGAAGGAAGAAAAAGGAAGGGAGGGTGGGAGGAAAAGAAAAGAATGGGAAGGAAGAAAAAGGAAGGAAGGAAAGGAGGGAGGAAGGGAGGAAAAAAGGAAGGAAAAGAACAGGAAGGAAGGAAAAGAAAGGGAGGGAGGGAGAAAATAAGGAAATAAGGAAGGAAAAGAATAGGAAGGAATGAAAAGAAAGGAAGGGAGGGAGGGAAGGATGCAGGGAGGAAAAAAGGAAGGAAAAGAACAGGAAGGAAGGAAAACGGAGGGAGGGAGGAAATAAGGAAATAAGGAAGAAAAAGAACAGGAAGGAAGGAAGAGGAAGGGAGGGCGGGAGGAAAAGAAAAGAATGGGAAGGAAGGAAAAGGAAGGAAGGAAAGGAGGGAGGGAGGAAATAAGGAAGGAAAAGAATGGGAAGGAATGAAAAGAACAGGAAGGAAGGAAAAGAAAGGGAAGGAGGGAGAAAATAAGGAAGGAAAAGAATGGGAAGGAAGGAAAAGAAAGGAGGGAAGGAAGGGAAGGACGCAGGGAGGAAAAAAGGAAGGAAAAGACCAGGAAGGAAGGAAAAGGGAGGGAGGAAATAAGGAAGGAAAAGAATGGGAAGGAATGAAAAGAACAGGAAGGAAGGAAAAGAAAGGGAAGGAGGGAGAAAATAAGGAAGGAAAAGAATGGGAAGGAAGGAAAAGAACAGGAAGGAAGGAAGGGAAGGACGCAGGGAGGAAAAAAGGAAGGAAAAGACCAGGAAGGAAGGAAAAGGGAGGGAGGAAATAAGGAAGGAAAAGAACAGGAAGGAAGGAAAAGAAAGGAAGGGAGGGAGGGAAGGACGCAGGGAGGAAAAAAGGAAGGAAAAGAACAGGAAGGAAGGAAAACGGAGGGAGGGAGGAAATAAGGAAAAAAGGAAGAAAAAGAACAGGAAGGAAGGAAGAGGAAGGGAGGGAGGGAGGGAGAAAATAAGGAAATAAGGAAGGAAAAGAATAGGAAGGAAGGAAAAGAAAGGGAGGGAGGGAAGGATGCAGGGAGGAAAAAAGGAAGGAAAAGAACAGGAAGGAAGGAAAACGGAAGGAGGGAGGAAATAAGGAAATAAGGAAGAAAAAGAACAGGAAGGAAGGAAGAGGAAGGGAGGGCGGGAGGAAAAGAAAAGAATGGGAAGGAAGGAAAAGGAAGGAAGGAAAGGAGGGAGGGGGAAATAAGGAAGGAAAAGAATGGGAAGGAATGAAAAGAACAGGAAGGAAGGAAAAGAAAGGGAAGGAGGGAGAAAATAAGGAAGGAAAAGAATGGGAAGGAAGGAAAAGAAAGGAAGGAAGGAAGGGAAGGACGCAGGGAGGAAACAAGGAAGGAAAAGACCAGGAAGGAAGGAAAAGGGAGGGAGGAAATAAGGAAGGAAAAGAATGGGAAGGAATGAAAAGAACAGGAAGGAAGGAAAAGAAAGGGAAGGAGGGAGAAAATAAGGAAGGAAAAGAATGGGAAGGAAGGAAAAGAACAGGAAGGAAGGAAGGGAAGGACGCAGGGAGGAAAAAAGGAAGGAAAAGACCAGGAAGGAAGGAAAAGGGAGGGAGGAAATAAGGAAGGAAAAGAACAGGAAGGAAGGAAGAGGAAGGGAGGGCGGGAGGAAAAGAATAGAATGAGAAGGAATGAAAAGGAAGGAAGGAAGGGAGAGAGGAAAGGACGCAGGGAAGAAAAAAGGAAGGAAAAGAACGGGAAGGAAGGAAAAGGGAGAGAGGGAGGAAATAAGGAAGGAAAAGAATGGGAAGGAAGGGAGGTCCCTTCCAACTTTCTGCTTCTCTTCCCGCCAAAGCAAATGCGAGCATTTGTCAAATCTCACGAGCAGATTTCTTTTGACCGAGCGGCTTTGGAGAAGATGCATCGGGAAATGAGGCAAGGAGAACGGAGATCCTTGTGGTTGGAATTCCATGCCTTTCAAAGGTTCGGCTGCAGCCTTACGAGATCAGTTGGGGTTCGTCATATTGATAATGAAAGATAAAAGCAGATGTTTAATGGTGTGTTGTGACCATTTCAGGATCTTTAGGCTGCATCTCTGGAAGGACACAAGCGTTTTTGCTAAGGATCTTGAGATTGTGATGAACGATACCTCCGAACCTGCGGATGTCTCCTTCGTTTATTCAGGCACCCTACAAGGTGAAGTGTGCTTGGGAAGAGGTCCCACCCTTTCTTCTCTCCCTATTATTAATTTATTCACAGAATTTATATATCCAATACTCTCCCCTCCTCATCCATTTGCTTCCTTCCCTTCCCTTCCCTTCTTTCCTTCCCTTCCTTTCCCTTCCCTTCTTTTCTTCCCTTCCCTCCTTCCCTTCCCTTCTTTCCTTCCCTTCCCTTCTTTCCTTTCCTTCCCTTCCCTTCTTTTCTTCCTTCCCTTTCCCTTCCCTTCTTTCCTTCCCTTCCCTTCCCTTCTTTCCTTCCCTTCCTTTCCCTTCCCTTCTTTTCTTCACTCCCCTCCTTCCCTTCCCTTCCCTTCTTTCCTTCCCTTCCCTTCTTTCCTTTCCTTCCCTTCCCTTCTTTTCTTCCTTCCCTTTCCCTTCCCTTCTTTCCTTCCCTTCCCTTCCCTTCTTTCCTTCCCTTCCTTTCCCTTCCCTTCTTTTCTTCACTCCCCTCCTTCCCTTCCCTTCTTCCCTTCTTCCCTTCCCTTCCCTTCTTTCCTTCCCTTCCTTTCCCTTTTTTCCTTTCCTTCCCTTCCCTTCCTTCCACTCCCCTTCCCTTCCTTTTTTCCCTTTCCTTTGCTTCCTTTCCCTTCTTTCCTTTCCTTTCCTTCCCTTTCTTCCACTCCCCTTCCTTTCTCTCCCTTTCCTTCCCTTCCCTTCTTTTCTTCCCCTTCTTTTTTTCTCATTTTTTCCTTTCCTCTTCCCTTCCGTTCCTTACCCCTCCCTACCCTTTCCTTCCTCCTCTATTTATTTCCTTCCCTTCCCCTTCCTGTCTTCATCCAATCTTTTTTAAAAAATAAAGCTCTTGGTTCTTAAAGAAATATTAAAAAGATCCTTGCAAGCATGGTTTGGTTTATGTTATCATTCTGGCCTTTCACCATGGACTTTCTGTTTCGATTTAAACCCAATTGGAGTTGGGCATTTGCC